>JALGXP010001205.1:0-15842 GCA_023333625.1 Bothriochloa decipiens
GGGGGGCGCAGCGGGGGAGAGGACCTTATCGCGGCCACCATGGGGGGGAGGTGAGATTAGAGGTGGCAGTCGGTGCCGGGGCAGCCTGCGGCTGGCTGGTCAGGACGATGGCGGGCGCAGAAGGGGCGGGAGGGGAGAGAGGAGTGTGAGGGTGAGGAGCGGCCGGGGAGAGGTGGGTCGGGAGAGGACGCGACGCGTCACAGACGGATGGTGCAGCAGGCGGCGGCGGCGCGCCGGTTCGCGAGCGCGGCTAGGGATGGCGTGGGGGGAGAAAACGAGCAGCAGTGGCGCAGGGACGACGGGTCCGTGCGAGGAGGAGGAGGCCGCCGGAGGGCAAGGAGACAGCGGCGGCGAGAGGGGCTTCGTTGGCGGCCTCGACCGCGCCGCAGCGACCGGCCCCGAAAGAGCCGCGGGAGCCGGGGGCTCGACTGGCTGTGAGGGCTCCCCACGCCGCCGGCAGTGCCACTTCGCGCGGGGGGTGGGGGGGACGGGGACCGGATCCGGTCCCGCCGGCGTCAGGGGAGGACCAGCGGCCGGTGGCGACGAGGCTCGGGCGGCGGCCGGCGGCGGCCTCGCGCGGGCGACCCACAGCGCGCGGCAGAGAAGGAGATGGGGTTGAGGGGACGGCCGGGGAGGTGGAGAGGGAGGGGGGATGAGGCGGATGCGGGCGCCAGGGTTGGGGCAGCCACCGGCGCCGGCGTCGCGTGGGCGACCGCCAGGGGTAACGGTCGGGTCGGAAGAAGCTATCCTAGTCTTTGCGCCTCCTCTGAGACTAATTTTTCTTTAAAATAGATATATAGAGGAGCCGGTGCGGTGAGAGTGTGACTCGCGTTACGCGGTTCAGGATGGCAACAATGACACCTCCAGCTCTTACTAGGTAAATGAATCCTCCTCTGTTCTATTTTTACGACTCCGTCATGTCTTTGCCCATTCTCGGCCGTTTCGGGCACAATCAAGAATTGATTAGTATTTCTCCCTTTCCAAACAAAGAAAAGGAATTGTTTGTTTTGGTAGTTCGTTAGTAGCGTGCACGTATTGGCCATATGGAATTGACATTCATGGAAAAAGGAAATGCTGGAGGAATGATTTGCACGTCGTATTGTGTTTTAGTGCACATTTGATACCTGACAATTTGGCCGGCTTTGCTCCCCTTTTAACACTTGTCGTTTTTGCAAGAGAATATATGTAGAGCGTAGACAGGATGCGCTGGCACAAATGCTGGGTGATTAAGCTTGCGTGTACGCTTGAGAGAGCCGAATTTTAAAGCTCCGGCCTCTATCTCCCATCACATGCCGGCAGTGGTTTCACCCTGTTGAGTTGAGATCCCTGGCCTGCAGCTCCTGCGGAGGAACCGAGCAGTTTTAGCGTCAAGGATTGTCGTTATCAGTAAGAGGCAAGCAAGCATAGACAACGCATTCTTGTTACTGTGGCTCATTTTGGTGCAAAAACCGTAGCGACGAACCGTGGAGTCCATTACTTTGTCTAACACTCGGCCCAGCCCAGGTGTCGTGCGGCCCACATGTTAGCGACACTGCTAAGCTCATCATAGGAACCTGCAAACCCGGCCGGTGCTGCGTCGTCCCACGCCTTTTTTTTCTTCTACCTCTTTCATTTGGAAATAGTCTAAACTAGAAAGCCGGAGCGCGGCGTTGCCGATCTTTGAGCTTAGCTGTTGTAGTTTTACGTAGCACTCTAGGATATATGATTTTATCAAATAAAATGAAATGCCTGTAGCTGAAGTTTTGCATTTGTTTTCCAATTGATCAATGCTGAGAGAATTTTTTGCGCAATGCATTGATATCTAATATCCTGCAAAGGAAAGAACAAAATGATCTTTGGATACATGAGATGTTCTTTGGCCTGGTGATTTGTTCTTTATTCAACTGTAAGTGCATGGGCGAAGTATACATCTCCATTGATAGGACGAATGGTGCAGTACATCAGTGTTTAAACATACAGATACAGAGAACAGATTTCAAATGGTAGGCCGTTTTGCAGAATGTTATCAAAATTAAAATTAAATGCAGAAACTTCATCATGCTCTAGAATTTTGATTTCCAAATAATAGTAATCAGTGTGATGACTTGTAGAAGTGATGACTTGTAGCTAGTTTCTTGACTTGCTTCGAGGGACTGCTAAACTACAGCTGGTTCCATATTGCCACTGAACTGAGAATACCTGAACCTAAAAGAATTAGTTACTCCTTTCAAGAATCAGCTGATACAGTAGGGACAATACAAATTTGAAAAGGAAAGAAAAAGACATGCCTAGTGTGGAGAGGACAACAATAAGCCTGATAGCAATAAAAAGAAGAGATACATGCCTGATAGTAATAAAAAGAAAGGATGCATGCCTGATAATGCCATGCCATGTTGTTTTCTGATAAAAACACTTAACCAGTCGCAATCTTCTTGGACCCAAACTTGGATAACCAGGTGATGTGGGCGAGCTAATTCAGTTGTGGTGATGCTACTGCAAATTAGCAGACAAACGAAAGTATTGTTATTGTAAGATTATTAGGATTGGATGTGATAAATTCAAGATTATAACCAAACAGAATAAATTGACATATCAAACATATAGTTGTTTTAAACCTGAGCAGCTTGTATATGCTTTTTTGAAGGAAAGGTATGGAGTGCCATTTCGTGTTAGTAAGATAAGATATATATCTATAATTTTATGACTCCTCATAGTAGCATTAATAACTGTTAGATTTTATATGTGGCTCTTCAATGATATTATTATCTGATTAAATTGACTTCATTTATTTTTCTGGTTAAAAAATGGATATGGAAGTAAGATCAATTACCAAGCACATATAAGCAAAAATTATCTATGTTTCTGTGCTTTTAGTCTGCACCTAGAATGATAAATAGCACCAAATTGAAGAAGAGATGTTAATTATCTTGAAGCAGTAGCAGCAGATGCCAGTTGCACTGCTATCACAAGTTTTTACAGATGTACTGATCAAAGCCATCCCAAGCCATTTAAGTTACTGCAGTTGAAGATTATAAAGAAAAAATCAGCATACCATCGGATCCTAAATATAATTGGGATAAAAAAGCATAAAAATCAAGATTAAATTTGCCTGTCAACTTTAATCCAGAACACACTGTAATGTGAGGAAGTAGCCATCGTTTATGCCTAATAAGCTATTTTACAAAAGTGTAAATACTACATTAATCAGTAACACTGAATATTACTTTTGCATCAGAGGTTTGTCTTTGAGGTCTAAGTAAATCATCATTGGTAATTTGCATAATTACTTAGCTTGTCTTTGAGGTACAAGTAAATCATCATTGGTGATTTTGCATAATTACTTAGCACATATTTCTGGTGATAATAAGTGAACTAAATAGAACATCACAGGCATAGCAGATATAATCTAATCATGGTGCTCCTCCTAATCATCAAAACTGCCGATATGCACATTTTATCAAACACCATGGCTGCAGTGCAGCAATTAAAACAAGAGGAGAAAGGATACGGAACCAGTAAGGATTGCCATCATTGCTTGACAACACGAGGAGGACGGATTTGTTGCAGCTACAGGCAACGACTGTGACTTGGTGTTAATTGCTATCACTGCGGTTGATTGCTGACAGTGGCAGGTGAGCATCCCCACGGCGGCGGTGGCGTAGCAGCTTGCCGCGCGCGGGCTCATCGTAGTCACTGGGGAAGCTCTCCGCCGGTGCCCAAGGGAAGGGACGCACCGGCGCGTGCTGCGATTTAGACACTGCACGGGCGCGTGTGGAGTGCCCAGATCACTCCAGTAAAGAACGAAGGGGCCGGTGACTGACCTGAGCAACACGGAAGGCCGACGGACGGCTGCAGCGGTACACTACGTCTCGGCCTCATGCATGGCAAACGGTTGAGCGGCAAGCCGGCAAGGGCAGGCGCCGTCCGCCGCAGCTGCTTGGAAGGGTGCGGCGGGCTCCTCGTAGATTGAGCATGAGCGCAATGCGAGGAGAGAGGCTGCTGCGAGTGGAAGAGGAGATGGGGGAAGAGACCGAGGGCGGAGGAGGGAGGGCAGAGACACCGGAGAAGGGCGTTCGCGGAGGGTGGAATGGTAGGACGGCGGCGGCATCGGCAGGAGCCTAAACGAAGGTGGAAGCGCCGAGCGGTCAGCCAGCCCGGGTTCGCGACGATTCGCGAGTGACCCGGTTTACGGGTTGATGGGCGAGAGGCCCGATAAGACCCGCATCGGATGGTCAATATTACATGAGGTCGATCCGACAGCTAGAGGCTAACGGGCGACGTGGCTCAGTCGGGTGCCAAGCTTGAACTCGGGATTCGATAGGTAAAGATAGTATTTAATTGTTGAATGACATGTGACTATATATGATTTTTTTTAAAAAAATTACACGGTATAACTCAAACGCTTACAACACGCATGTACAATCACCTCTATAAATATAATAAAAAAATTATTGTTTACCGGAGATTGAGATTTCTCTTATGCTCTCTGTACATTTAGAAAATTGATACTTTCTCCGTCTCAAAACAAGTGCACATCTTAATTTTAAGAAATCAATCAACTAATTTTAAGTTTGATTAAATTTATAGAACATATAATTCATATTTATATATCTAAATAGTTTAGTAGAAAAAAGTACATAGCATGATTATTTAATAATGCTTATTTAATATCATAAAATATTACTACATTTGTATATATATTTAGTCAAAATTAAGTTTGGTCGACTTCCAGGTGATAATGAGATACCCTTCTATCACATCTTTCCTTCCACGTCAGACAGCTGAGATGGCTGATGTCACCTCACTGCGCACGCTCTAAGAGCTAAGTAATTATTATTATAAAAAAATCTTTAAATCTAGTTTTTTAATAAATTTATTTAAAAATAAAAATATTATAAATATTTTTTATAAATATAGTTAGAGTCGAGAAAGTTTCATCAACACGTATCTCGTCTTCACGTTGTCTTTTTTTTAAGGACGAAGAGAGGAGCAGGAAGCTTACGTGGATGAGAGAGCAGGAAAAACATGAGCAGGAAAAACACACTCGCCAGCGCTTCCCATCTCGCTAGCTCTCACAGAAACCGGTCTGCTTTCTCTCTGACCACAACGTTGGTTTTTACCGGTGCCCAAGCACTCTCTCCTGTTGAAGCATCGATGCCTCCCATTGTGGCCAGTGCCGAAAAGCCAAACATTCTCGGCACCGAGGCATGTAGGTTCACCGGTGCTGAAATTTTCTATCTCCTCGCCCGCACCACGACGCACTGCTTTCTTCCCCCTTCGCCTCCACCTCCGTTTCTCCGACCCCTGCTGCCTCGGCCGCGGGCGCCGCCAGAGATCCTCCATCTTCGCCGCAGAACTTTCTCCGACGCGCCGTAGCCTGGCCGGAGCACCGCCAGGTCGCGAGGCCGCGGAACCTTGTCCGACGCGCGGGAGCGAAGCGAGCTCCACCGGCCTCCATCGACTCCGTCGTGCGCGGGCGCCGCCGCGCCGCGGGCGCAAGTGCGACGCAAGCTCCGCCGGGCGGGAGCTTCGCCTGCCTCGATCGACTCCGTCGAACGGCCCTTCCGACTCTGTCGTGCGCGGTCGGGTCCGCGTGGACACGGGCGCGGACGCGGCCGAGTCCTTGTGGAGAAGGAGGGAAGGGAAGTGAAGAGAAGGGAAGGTCGCCATTGGTGGTGGTCGAGCTCGGCTCGAGTCGCATCTCCTTCACCCCACCGTCGCGATCTGGCCCTGGCGTGCGTCTGGAGTGCCGCCGACGGAGCAAAGAGAGACGTCGAGAGGAAGAGATAAGGACGGGAAAGTTTTTTGTGGGGTCCACATCAGTTTTGGCACAGGTGCCCACGGTGTGGAAATTTCTTGAGCTGGGCATCCGTGCTTGTGTCAGAATTTTTTTTTTTTCTCTGAAGCATCGACAAATCGTGGAGAGTCGACTAGCGCTCCCACCCCGGCAACTGATATCGTTTGCTTCGCCACCTAAGCTAGCGATTTGCGCTGCCTGTTGCGGACGCCCTGAATGGCTACTTCACTCCACCATGGCAGCAACATCTGTATCCATGAGAAAAATATGTTGGCTCCTTGCAGAAATGCAGTGTATATTCTTTTGAAACCAAACCAAGAGTTTATTATTAAAAAAATCCTTCACAAGTTTTTTAAATTGGCAATAGCACGGGACATAGGAATATATCAATTCATCATCCAAAATTCATGATCGGTATTAAAAAGGAAAACAAAAGAGTAACTTCTGCTGCAACAGTAGCAGTTACCACAGGGCACAATGACGTCCAAATTCCTCAGAAACGTGCAAAACGATTAGCCGCGCTGAATGTGAAACTATCATTCCCCGATAAATGAAACCGTCAGCATAAAGTCACATCTCAGTCACACGACCAGTAGCCGATGTCGACAGGCCATGTTCTCTTCATCCTCTCCCAGATATCTTTGGCTGGAAAGCCTACAGATGAGCATAAAAGCTCAATAGTACAATGATACATGCCAGCTAAATCCATCTCCCATGGCATACCCATGATTACAATTATTGTATCTCCAGCTGCAATCCATCTCTTCCTAAGATCAAAAGGGCGATGATTGTAAGCACACACAGCTAAACAACAATCCAAAGCCCTAGCCATCAATAGGATTTGGTGGATAGACATCTGAATAACCATTCAATCATAGACTCATACTAGTTCATAAGAGTTCGTGGCAATCCATGTAGTACTAGTTAACAGAGGGCTTAGGTTATTCTCTCCCACACACTAACAGTAACAGGGTTCCAGTTGCAAGGTGAAATGATACACGGGGACCACAATATAGAAACATAACAAAACGAAAGGTAAGCAGACCCGATGATAAAGGACACACGAAAATGGTCCTTGTACAAGCATCACGACTACCCCCAAGGGTTAAGACTTAAAGAGACAGCGATGGCGGTCACTTGGATGGTCTGGCTACTACTCATCGTCGGGCTTGCTTGCATCCCTCATTTCATCACTGCCATCCTCCTGATACACACAACATGATAAGCATTACTTATTGACAATAGATTTCCAAGTGTTCTGAATTGTTATTGCTATCCTCATATGATGATGAGGTTAGCATTACTGACAATAGAATAGAATAGAATCCCAAGTGTTTCACACACTGAAAAAAGTGTAAGGTTTACTGATGTACCTGCATGTCAGAAGTCCACAAGGTGAGGTTGTCACGAAGAAGCTGCATGATTAGGGTGCTATCCTTGTAGGACTCCTCCCCAAGAGTATCCAGCTCAGAAATAGCTTCATCGAAGGCCTGCAACCAAGTATAGGGATATGCAGATGCTACCTATGTTGGCTAATTAGTAAAGCTATATGTTCAGGATTGTAAGCTCTGAATCGGCAAAGGGTTTTGCAAGCATAAGAATTCAGTTCAGTGCCACAAACTTATGCAAGATTAAGAAAGGCCTCATCTCATGGCAGCATAGGACTACCAAAGAGCACCCCCACTGAGATGCGCAAGATCGCACCCAACAACAAACAGGCCCCGTTGGTTTCCTGAACACAGATATAGCAAGTTGCGGTGGATCTGGAAAGGCAGCATGGCACCCTCTATCTCCATGTTGATATGAGCCAGGCAGCACATGCAATGAGTTCATACATGCCAGTAGCAAGCAAGCACGTGGGGGGACTACACTGTGCAAGATACTCCTACGTAACAATAACATCTTGGAAGCCACCCGGCAATTTGGGCCAGCATGGACGCATTGGATACGCATACGCAGCTACTACCACGAGGTGCAGGTGTAGGGGCAGTGGGCAGTGAGCCAGTGACCAAGGCGATTGGGAGCGCTGAAGAGTCAACACACGCCACCCAGACCAAACGTGACTGAACCAAGAACAAACATTTTACGGATGCAAAAGCGTTGCATAGTGCAGTAATAATGAAATAAAAAAAAGAAAGTTGGAGAATATTATATGGCATAATAACGCAATTGACACCAAAAGGAGGTGAATCTGGCTAAATCAATCATCTACATGCATAGAATGAAATCCAAGTTTATCCTGCAAATCTTGAGGGTTTAGCAGTTATTACTCTGGTTGGAGGAAGCAAACTAGCGAGGTGAGATCTACAACACCTAGGTAGGCGCGTTTGTTTGTTGAAGGGGAGAAATAAAAAAGCAGAAGGGAACCTGCTTGGCGAGGGAGCATGCGCGGTCGGGCGAGTTGAGGATCTCGTAGTAGAAGACGGAGAAGTTGAGGGCGAGGCCGAGCCTGATGGGGTGCGTGGGCGGGAGCTCCTTGACGGCGATGTCCTGTAGGGGTTGAGCAGCGGAGAGAAGAGAGATCCAATGAATCCACAGCCATCCATGCATAATAACTGACTGCTACGGGGAAGAGAAGACAAGAGAGATCCAATTCAATACCTGCGCTGCCTGGTATGCGGCGAGCGTGGAATCCGCTGCATCCTTACGCTCTGCGGCGGTCTTGAACTCGGCGAGGTAGCGGTGGTAATCCCCCTTCATCTTAAGGTAGAAGACCTTGGCATCCACGGCCGCCGCGGCGGGGACGAGTCGCTCGTCGAGGAGGCGCAGGATCCCCGCGCAGATCCCCGAGAGTTCGTTCTCCACGCGCGCGCGGTACCCCCTGGCGGCCGCAGCGTGCCCCTCGGCGCCCCTGGACTCCTCCTTGTGCTCGATGGAGGAGACGATGCGCCACGACGCCCTGCGCGCGCCGATGACGTTCTTGTAGGCTACGGAGAGCAGGTTGCGCTCCTCGACGGTGAGCTCGGAGGAGGCCGCCGCCGCCACGACCTTCTCCATGAACTCCACCATCTCCTCGTACCGCTCCGCCTGCTCCGCGAGCTTGGCCATGTAGACCATCTCCTCCCGGGGGCCGGCGGCGGCCATGGGGGTGTGTGGCTCGTGCGGGCTGGGGAGTGGGTGGGTGGAGATTGGAACGGGAACGGGAACAACGGGAGAGAAGGAGCGGCTGCGGTTTTGTTTTGTTTTGTTTTGTGTGTTCTCTTTTAAAACAAAGGAAAAGGGTGATGAGATGGGAATGGGAGTGGGAATGGGAATGGGAATGGGAATGGGGTGGAAACGGAGGCGGCGACGACGAGAGGGCTTTGCTGATTTGCTGCCTTTTTCTCCCTCCCCTCCCCCTGTTGGTGAATCGATCGCTTTTCCCTTTTGGGAGCCGACGGCGGATGAGTGTTTGGAGGGAGGGAGGGAGAAAAACGTTGCTGCGTTGGAGATAAGAACGAACGAGCGAGCGAGCTTGGCGTGGCGCCTGTGTCTGTGTTCATACGGCGTGTCGGTTGGTCATAGGCCCGCATGATGTCTCTCCGGGCCCAGCCAAACGAAACGAAACGCTCCCTTGTATTTTTCAGCCCATTTGGCCTCAATCCCGTTTCCTACTGATTTGGACCGGATCGGGCTAGATTACCATCCCAACAGGCCGATTTGAGCGCCGCAATCCATCCATGGGCCAGAATGGGCTATCAGCGAGCGGCCGTCGCGTCAGTTGGTCATAAGCCACCATGATGTTGGGCCTTTTCACTTCATTGGGCCTCGGACCAGAGTGGGCTAGATTACCATCGCAACAGGCCATGCTTGCCATGCCAAGCATGGCCCAGCGCCCCCTGAATCCGTCCAGGCTGGGCTATCTGCGAGCAGTTTCCGGAAATTTTTTTATTAATAAACTTATTTTTAAAAAAATTACAAAATTAGTCTTCGTTTACAAAAAATTGTAGGAATAGGCCACTAGTCGCCCATTGAAAGGGCGACGTGAGAGAATCGCCCGTTCAAAGGGCGACCAGGCCCACGTCGCCCGTTGAAAGGGCGATCAGGCCCACGTCGCCCGTTGAAAGGGCGACCAGGCCCACGTCGCCCGGCCAAAGGGCGACCAGGCTAGTCGCCCAGCCAAAGGGCGACCGGATGTTCGCCCCGCCGACGGGCGACCTGGTTTTGGGATTTTTTTTAAAATAATATTTATTAATTTAGAAATTTCAGAAAAAATTTCGGATTTTTTTTAAAATAATATTTATTTATTCGGAAATTTCAGAAAAAATATCGAAGTCGGAGAAATAGCAAAAATAATACGCAGTCATGCAATGGGCGTGCGAAAACACCGTTGTCGTGTGCTCGCCCAAGCTTAATAGATGAAAAAAATACAACAGTGAAACATTAATTAAGTTTTAAAAACTAAAATAGTATCAGTATAATATCATAGAAAACAACATCGGCGGCAAATCATACAAAACTAATATCGTCCACGCTTAGGTGCAACACCCCTAATCGTGCCAGGCTTTGGTGCTTTGCGGCCTGCTCGCACATGGCCGGCTGAGTAAGTAAGTGGCGAAGGAGGAACTATAACACGTGCAGGACGGCCTCCAGCAGCAGCTGGTGTCGCGTACTCGTCCTGTGAGGGCTGTGTCTGTGGTGGTGCTTCACGTAACTGCGATGACGCAAGTATGTCCGCCGGCTCCTGCTCCAGGTAACTGTCAAGGTCGAAGGGTGACGTGGATCGCTGACGGAAAGTGTCAGCGTGCTCAGAGATGTCCGATCCCTCGTAGTCGTAACGGGTCGTCCCTAAATATATAAGACCAACGTTATGATAACGCTGATGGTAAAACTAATATATAACGTGTCGAACTCTTAAAAGTAGGTCATACCTGGAACCATGGGTACAGCGTGTGAAGAGGAACCTCCGAAATCGAACTGATGCCGCGAACCATCAAAGTGCATACCTGACCATGCAGAGTGAATGTAATGTTACGAATAAAGCAGTATTAGATAATATAATTAAATTTCACAACTATATCGTACCTGTAGGCATGTGAGCAGGCTGCGAAGATGATCCAATGATATCGAACTCCGGACGCCAACCGGCAGAGTACGTAGGTGGACCTGAATAATGAAACTTATAAGTAACGAACAAGTTACCATTACTACATACGAAGAAAATATAAGTTACTCACCTATTTGGTACGTAGGCCGCGGAGGTAGTGGCGCCGTCGGTCCGTCAGGCCTGTGTGTCACGTGTGAACGTCGAGGGACGACATCCGGCTATCGCCCGCAAGGCCAGCACGACGTCAACTTGACAACGTTTGCAGCAGAGTCGTACATCCTCTGGACCGCAGCGGTAAGCTCGTGGCTGGTCATCTGAATGCCCTCCCTCAACCGGTGCAAGAGCGATCCACCATCCACAGTGATACGGTGAGCCATGTCGGCCTATTAACAAAACGAGAACATTGAAGTAATTACGATAAGAAAAATATTAAACGAAGTGGGTTGAAGTTCATAAAGATCGTACCGCCAAAGACATCGCCTGATCTCTGTGCACAGGGTACGTGTCCGTCAACCTAGGGACGTGGATCCGTGGCTCCGCTGGTGTATACGTGACTCTGATCCGGGTGCGAGGAATATACCAACGTAAGTAGTCCCCGTAAGCCTCCAAGGAAAACGGTCTGGGCTCGTAGGTCACATCATGTAGTGCGTTGGCCCACTCGTCGACCCACGGCTGTATACGGGAGGACCAAGTAACGCCTGCCGGTAGACCCCTCCGCACATAACTATGGATTTCAAAACATATTAATTATCTTTCTATATATATTAAATACTCAATCTGAACGAATTAATTATCTTATACTTACCCGTGCACGGAAAGAGGAACAATATGGGCAACCGGGAGTGGGAACGTCTGGTTACGACCAAACTGTCGCACCACTCTGTGAGGAGCGTAGTCCTCGACAAAGATGTCAAAAACGACAGCCTTACGTGTCAGCCAGTACTCCTGATCCCTCGTGCAGAACGACGACAACCCATTAGGTGCTCGTACGACAATCTCCTCCATGCTGTAAGGTGTCCAGCGGACGTCGTCTGGCCTAATCCGGTCGAACGCCGCCATGTACTTAGGATAGGCTCTGTGAACCTGAATGTTTGCCCAAGTAGGCTGTATAGAAAATAATAGTAAGGTGCAATTTATTCAAAAATAAATAGAAACAGGTTCAACCGTGATATAGAAGACTTACCCGCCGCCGGACCCACAACGAACCCATCGTAGGGCCGTCCTCCTCCATGTCCCCGTACAACCCTGCTCCGTAAGTCGAGAAATCCATGACTGGTCGTCCAATACTAAACCGCTTGTACGACCAGAGTTGAAGTAATAGTGGACAACCAGAGAGGATAGCTGACGGGTCGGTCTTTGTGCACGCATCACAAAGACCTCGGTACGTGGCTGCCAAGATAGCAGACGCCCAACTGTACTGTGGCACGGTGTCGAGCGGTGCGTCCGCTATCTCGCGCACGAAGTGAATCAAGTGCTTCGCGACAGAGTTCCCATGCGACGATGTGAACATTATCCAACCAAACAACCACAACAGATAGGCCTCTAAGTGCCTCGACACAGTGGCCTCATCCGCCGCAGGGTGGATATACTCGGCCTGAATTAGAAAACAGAAGTTCAAATTTCATTTAACATACACATGAATATTTGATGTTAATGAACTATATCACAGTGTTATCTATTTACCTGAAACTGCAAGAGCCAGGTCTTCGTAGGCCCATGATGCTGGTTTTCAGCAAGAGTTTGATACTCTGGAGCGTCTGGTCGACGCACAACACCCTCAAAACGGACTAGAAGGTCCTCACGCCAAGTGGCCTCCACGTCTGGACGGCTGACGGCCTGCCCAGCAGTGGTGACATCAAGTAAGTAGGAGACGTCCTCGAGTGTGGGAGTCATCTCTCCGCAAGGAAAGTGGAACGTGTGCGTCTCAGGCCTCCAGCGGTCCACCAATGCCGCAAGTAAGGAACGGTCAAAGTTGAACCGTGTCACCGCAACGGCCGGGGCCTCAACAGCACTAGCCTGCACAAGCCTACACAGAGGCAGTAGACCAGCTGCTCGTAGCCTGTAGCATATACAACATTTATATATAAATATATATTACCAAATCGTCTGTATGAGTAAAACAAATAAGTGAACGTGTTATCATGCATACCTCAGTATCCATCGCTCGTCCAGCCGCCACAACTCCTGAGGTACCCTAGGCCGTAGAACAGGTAGCTCAGCAGCTGTCACAACACTCAAGTAGGACCGGTGGCGCTGGTCCAACTGTGCGTCCAACAACTCCAAGTGTCCCTCATCCATCGCCATACCTAAAATATCTTAATAATATAAAAAATAATGCACAAATATAATTAATACTATGACACAACAAATCAAAAAAATGCAGACATACTATTATTTTTAAAGAGCATTTTTGCCTTGATTCCGCAATCCACGACGTGCACGAGGGTGACGGCCGTCTTGCGGATTCCCTGAAGGTCCTGCTTCTGCAGCTCCCTCTGTGGTGGTTGCACGCGTGCACTTTTTATAAGTATGTCCTGTGCCATTGCACTTGGTGCATCGATGCTCCAGTCTTCCCACTTCTGACTCATCCATATCATTTCTAATGCGCCGTGTCTTACGACGACCAGGCTTCTGTCTTAATTTGTCCTTATCGGGCCCCCGCAGGTAGTTACTGCCAGGATTGTTTGTAAAATTACCAAATATTGCGAAACCATAAATCTCTGCATTCCAGGTTGTCATGACTACCTCCTTCGTAAAATAATGTGAGACATACGGCTTCGGGGACAAATTAGTAAGTGAACAAGCTGCTATAACATGTGAGCACGGCCTGTGTAGAAGTTTCGGTTTCATGCACGAATAACTGCATGAGTTATAACGAATAACACACTCTTGTGCAATTCTCTCTCGATTGCCACCACGACGGCCCCGGTCCCTACACAGAACTTCAAAGCGATTCTCTGCTGTGCCCATAGGATGTGCACGATGCAAGCTTGCCTTCTCCACCTTTTTTTATGTAATTTGTCATAAATGTTGAAAAAATCAATGTATTATCTGCCATCGCATTAAAAGCAACCATATATCTTTCACGGAAGTACTTGCACGTTCCATGCAAAATACCCTCTACGATTGCTACAAGAGGTAATCCTCTCATGCCTCGAATGACCCAATTGTACACCTCCGCCAAATTTGTTGTCATTATTCCAAACCTCGCCCCATCTGTGTCATATAATAATGACCACTTCTCCTTTGGCTCGTACTCAATCCAATCTGAGAAGCACCTAATTGATGACCCCGACCTCCGAACCACGTTCCTCAAGGCATCCGTTGGGAGGCCTGAAAGAGGAACAGACATATCATTCGGGTCTTGATTCGTACGAGTCGCTAACTCTTCTGTTTGCTTTGTTGTTAATTCATCAAGACGTGTCCACATTGCATTGAATTTTATTTGTTGGTTCTGATTGCACAACCTCTTAAACATATTTATAAGGTGTTTATTTTTGAAATGGCTGAAAAATTTGCACCCAAGTGCCTCATGCACCATCTTGATTGTATGTCCGACCATCGAGGAGGAAGATTACGCTCCACTGAACCATATTGCATATCCGTTATCGCCTTCAACAAACCGGCATGTCGGTCATGTATGACACAAACATTAGGTCGCCCTTACACCACTGCTAACTTCACATGCTCCAGAAACCAATACCAACTATCTGTGTTCTCACTTTCCACAAAAGCAAAAGCAACTGGTAGTACTTGATTATTCCCATCAACACCAATAGCAGTTAGAATCTGACCTTTGTACTTTCCTGTTAGAAATGTACCATCCATGCATAAAATAGGTCTACAATGATGAAATGCCATTATACATTGACCTAGTGCAAAAAAGGCTCAACGAAGTATTAACTTTGCGGCCTCTTTTGGATCAGACACATCCATGATATCATAATATGTACCAATATTTCTTTGTCTGACGGTTTCTAACAATCTTGGTAGGTTCTCATAAGATGCTTCGTACAAACCGAATCTCTTCTCAATGACCTTCTGTTTCGCTCGCCACGCCTTCGAATAGCTGATGGTGTATTTAAAATCTTCCTCTATAGTAGTCACTATAGATTTCGGCTCATATCTTAAATTATCAACAATTCGATTATACATGTACTCTGCAATGAAGCTCGATGTAAGAGCAGTATTGGACTTCTCTAATTCTTGTAACTCACATGTATGTTCGTTACTATAGAGCACTTCCAAATTGTACTCCATTTTTGCTCATAAGCATGTACCCTAAATGGACAGTCCGAAAACACACATTTAACATCATATACTTTCTTGTTGGACTTAACAACTACAAAAGACCGCTTCATTGATAGAGACCAGTACTTCACGGCACTCATCACTTCATCTTTGCCTTTGTACATAGCTCCCTCTACTAGTTCATTCTCATGATATTCCCACGGCACAGAATTTCCTTCGTTGATCATCAAATTCTTGGAACTGTTACTCTTCCACTCCAGTGGGACAGGAATTTCATTCTCATCTTCAGATGAGTCAGTTTCAGATATATTCTCATTCTCCATATCTTCCATCGCCATCTCTTGAACTATATGCTCTATGCGCTCTCCTTCGTCCGCTTCACCCGTCGGTACCATAGATGATAGGTGATGATCACCCTCTTCATTATCTTCCTCATTATCATTGTGATTGTCATGGCTCAGACCTCCTTCTTCTTCTACACCATGTACCTCATGAACCTCCTTCGTATATGCCTGAGCAAGAAGGACTAGAGGCCACCCACGTTCTACAGCTTTGTTGATGTATTTTCTCCATGTTGATGTTGCATTAAGCGGTACTAACTCCCAAAAAGTGCCCTCCCGAGCATGACTAACGATACCCATGACCTTAACGTCATGTTGGTTGCTGTCAAGCCTAAATATTCGCATCAACCAATTCTGCACACCACTAATTGTTCTCTCATTTGCCCTAGACACCCATCTACTTACTGAGGCAAATCCTGACAGATCAACCCCGTGTACACCTTGAATA
>JALGXP010001206.1:0-15842 GCA_023333625.1 Bothriochloa decipiens
CGTGCTTACAATGCTAGTCTTCACGAGGAGGTGCACAGGAAGCAGGAGGAGATCCGTCAGCTGAGAGCAGCCTTAGTAGCAGCTAGGAGGGCTATGAACAGTGCTTCTAGTGAGAGTAGCAACAATGGAGAGTAGCCTTGCTGAGGATCATTAGTCTCTAGTTGTTCTTTTGCGTTCCTGTTAGGTGATCATGTAACCCTTCTGCTCGCTATCGAGACTTTGATGTAATGTGGAACATGGTGTTTGATGTGATGGTATCCGTACACCTTTAAAAGTCCAGTGTATGTATGCTGGCAAAATTATGGATGTTGTAAGACGCTTTGCGATGGTTCGCAGTAATATTATTAGTGATGTTGTGATGTGAAAAATTAAAATTATTGTGCCTCTATTTATTGTGCAAATTTATTTCCCTCGATAAATTCAGTCTGGCATGATTTTTACATTCACCTCTCATTATGACAACATTCACCTGATACATACTTATTGCTGAAATATGCAGATGCCGGTTACCCGTAGTGGTTCGGGTGCGAATGGCAGTGGTGGATCTGAAGAGGGTGCCGATAACACTGCACGTGGTGTGCCACCCCCACCTTTGACCAATGCAGAGCAGCTGTTTGCTCAATTCTTGGGCAGCCAGCGCAATGTGGAGTAGCTTCTTCGTGAGAGCTTGGCCCGTGATGTTCGTCAGGGTCCTCAGCAAAGTCAATACAACAGCTTCAAGGAGTTTCAGGACACTAAACCTCCTGTGTTTAAGGATGCTCCTGAGCCACTTGAAGCAGATGAATGGCTCAATACCATGGAAGACAAGTTTCGTCTTCTAAGGTTAACAGAAGAGCTGAAAGCGGAGTATGCAGCCCATCAACTTGAGGGACAAGCAGGGACATGGTGGAAGCAACATCGCACCACCTTTCCGCTGGGTGTTCCTATTACTTGGGACCGCTTTGCACATGCTTTCCGAGGGAATTTCATTCCTCCCAGTCTGATGGCTATGAAGAAGACTGAGTTTCTGTCGCTAACTATGGGAACTCGCAATGTGAAGGAGTATCTGCACGCCTTCAATACTTTGAGTCGCTATGCTCCTGAGTTTGTCAACACTGATGAGAACAAGATAGCTAGCTTCAAGAGAGGCTTGAGTTCCAAGTTGATGAAGACCATGAGTACTTCTGCTCGTGTTACTTTCAATGATTTCTTGAATGATTGTATTATGCAAGAAAACAGTAACAACATTCATGCTGTCACCAAAAATCGCAAGAGAGCTCATGATGGAGGTGGTTCTTCTCAGTCAAGAGCCCCAACTGCTTTCCATACGCCGTTTCGTCCATCGATGTCTGGTGCGAGATTCAGGCCCTCGCAGCAGAAAAGGCATAATAATTATCTAGTTCAGAATCCACAGAAGCATCACAGAGCATTCAAAGTTCCTGTTCCACAGGGGAAACCAGTACAGAGCAGCTTGACCGGTGCTAACAAGACACCTGTCAATGGACCTTGCTTCAACTGCAACCAGACAGGGCACTTTGCTCGTTATTACCCTTTTCCCAAGAAGCAGCAGGCCCCGTATCAAGCTCGTGTGCACCACACCTCAATTGAGGAAATTCTTGCTGGTGAACCAGTGACTGCGGGTATGTTTTCTGTGAATCAAATCTATGCCGCTGTTTTGTTTGATTCTGGATCATCGTATTCCTTCATGAGTCAAGCATTTGCACAGAAGCATGATCAAAAGATACTTGAATTGAGTATTGAATTCAAGGTTAGCTCAGCTGGGGCTGATATAACTACTAAGCAGATAGTTCAGGGTGCAACCCTAGACCTAGATAAGTGAAGGTTTCGGTTGAACTTGATAGTTCTACCTGGCTTAGGAGTGGATGTCATCGTTGGAATGAGTTGGATGAAATTCTGGTGTGCTGTGATCGATACAGGTAATAGGATGCTATCTATTAGAAATCCTCTTGGGGAGGGTACTTTTCAAGTGCCATTACCCTGAAAGTTTAAGCTAGAGAGCGTGTCCTATTCTACTCGTGTGACCCCTCTTCCCGAAATTCCTGTCGTGTGTGAATTTCCGGATGTTTTTCCTGAAGAGCTTCCGGGTCTTCCACCCGATAGAGATGTTGAGTTTCGCATTGAGTTATTACCTGGCACTGCCCCAATTTCTAGGAGACCATATCGAATGCCGCCAAATGAATTGGCAGAGCTCAAAAATCAGTTGAAGGATTTGTTGGACAAGGTTCTTATTCGCCCTAGTGTGTCAGAATGGGGTTGTCCTGCTATCTTTGTGAAGAAGAAGGACAAATCTCTACGGATGTGCGTGGATTATCGTCCACTCAATGCTGTCACCGTTAAGAACAAGTATCCGTTACCCCGAATTGACATTCTTTTTGACCAGTTGTCCAAGGCGAGAGTGTTTTCCAAGATTAATCTTAGGTTTGGTTACCATCAGATCAAGATTAGACCAGAAGATGTGCCTAAGACCGCTTTTTCTACCAGATATGGATTGTATGAGTATCTTGTTATGTCCTTTGGCTTAACAAATGCTCCTGCATACTTCATGTATCTGATGAATTCAGTCTTCATGCCAGAATTAGACAAGTTTGTGGTGGTGTTTATTGATGACATCTTGGTGTACTCAGAAAATGAAGAAGATCATGCCGAGCATCTGAGGATTGTTTTAGAAAGGCTTAGGGAACATAAGCTGTATGCTAAGTTTAGCAAGTGTGAGTTTTGGCTCAAGAAAGTTCAATTCCTTGGCCATGTCCTATCTGATGAGGGAATCTCAGTAGATCCGAGCAAAGTACAAGAGGTTATGAACTGGGAAGCCCCAACTTCTGTGCATGAAGTTCAGAGTTTTCTTGGTCTAGCCGGGTATTATCGTCGTTTCATTCCGGATTTCTCGAAGATTGCCAAACCTATGACAAATCTGTTGCAGAAAGAGAAGAAGTTTGTCTGGACAGAGGAGTGTGAAACAGCTTTTCGCACCTTGCGGGAATTGTTGACCACTGCTCCTGTTCTTGCGCAACCAGATTTGGGGAAGCCTTTTGATGTATATTGTGATGCATCAAAAACAGGCTTAGGATGTGTGCTTATGCAAGAAGGAAGAGTCATAGCTTATGCCTCACGTCAGTTGAAGAAGCATGAAGTGAACTATCCAACCCATGATTTGGAGCTAGCAGCTGTTGTGCATGCTCTAAAAATCTGGAGGCATTACTTATTGGGTAACTTCTGTAAAGTCTATACTGATCACAAAAGTCTGAAGTATATCTTCACTCAACTAGAGTTGAACATGAGACAACATCGATGGATGGAGTTTATTAAGGACTTTAATATGGAGATCTTGTATCATCCAGGCAAGGCAAACATAGTCGCTGATGCGTTGAGTCAAAAATCACATTGTCATGCTATTCAACCATTGTTAGCAGATGATTCTAGCCTCATGCATCCTGTTGTGCTGCGTAACATCCAAATTAGTTGCTCGCTTGAAAGCAAGATTATCGAAGGTCAGAAAACTGACAAGGGTATAGGTTATATCAAGGAGAAAATGTTGAAACAGCCGCTCAAGCATTTCCGAGTGGATGAGAAGGGAATCTTATGGTTTGATGATTGTCTGGTCGTACCAAAAGATAGAGAACTCAGAAATCAAATCATGGATGAAGCTCACTTATCAAAGTTATCTATTCATCCTGGCGGTAGTAAGATGTTTCATGATCTGAAGGTTTGCTATTGGTGGACCAAAATGAGAAAGGAGATTGCAGCTTATGTCGCATGTTGTGATATCTGTTGTCGCATAAAGGCTGTTCATTTGAAGCCAGCCGGAATGCTTCAACCGTTGCCGATTCCTGAATGGAAATGGGAAGATATCAGTATGGATTTCATTACCGGACTTCCCACCACTCAGAAAGGGCATGACTCTATTTGGGTAATCGTGGATCGACTTACCAAGAGTGCACACTTTATTCCAGTTCGTATAGATTTTTGACCGCCTCAATATGCTGATATTTATCTCAGGGAGATTATCCGTTTGCATGGAATTCCCAAGACAATCGTATCTGATCGAGGATCTCAGTTTACTGCTCATTTCTGGGAACACTTGCAGAAGGATTTGGGGACAAAGTTGAATCATAGTACAGCTTATCATCCTCAAACCTCAGGCCAAACAGAAAGGGTGAATCAAGTTCTTGAGGATCTTCTGAGAGCTTGTGTTTTATCATCCAAGGGTTCATGGGAGAAATGGTTACCTTTGGCAGAATTCTCTTATAACAATAGTTACCAAGAGAGTATACAGATGGCTCCTTTTGAGGCACTGTATGGCCGAAAGTGTAGGACGCCTGTGAATTGGGTAGGACCTGAAGAAAGAAGATATTATGGTATTGACTTTGTTAAAGAAGCTGAAGAGTAGGTTTGAACAATTTAACAACACATAGCAACTACACAATCTCGTCAGAAAAGTTATGCTGACAAGAGAAGAAGACCTCTAACTTTTAATGTTGGTGATTATGTGTATCTGAAGGTCTCTCCTATGAAGAAAGTGCAACATTTTGGTGTTAAAAGAAAACTAGCACCTCGTTATGTCGGTCCATATCAGATAGTGGAAAGGAAAGGATTGTGGGCCTATAAGCTCAAACTGCCTGAAGAGATGAGTGCAGTGTTTCCTGTTTTTCATGTATCCCAACTCAAGAAATGTCTGCGTGTTCCAACCGAAGAGGCCGTTAAAGTGAAAGACATTAAGCTGAGCTCAGATTTAACTTATGAAGAGAAACCTATGAGACTCCTGGATGTCAAAGATAGAGTGACCGAAAATCGTGTGGTCAGGCAATATAAGGTTTCTTGGAGCAATCATGATGATAACGATGCCACTTGGGAAACGGAGGACTATTTAAAAGAAGTATATCCCGATTTTCATAAAGAATGGTTAGTCTACTCAAATCTCGGGACGAGATTTCTTTAAGGAGGGAAGGGCTGTAACACTCTGGTGTTAAGCATGCATAATCACTTGCATTCTTAAGCATAAGCATCATTATGCATGGCATTAATGAAAAGATTGATTGTCATTTCATGTATCATGCTTGATTATTCAAATTATGCTTGCCTTTCACCTGAAATGGATAAGTGGTATGGTGTTTGGTGTTTGATGACCCCTAAGGTAACCTAGACATGATTAGGACACCAAATGAACCTAGGTTTATGTTCATGGTTTTGGTTAATTAAGCTTTGTTGTCTTGGTTGACCAAGGTGGACCATTAAAGTAGTTTTGTTTGACTGAATTGAAAGTGGTAGCTAGAGTACTTGCATGTGTATGCACCCTAAATAAAGTTTGTAGAGAATTTCATAAGGAACAAAAGTTGTAATTACCACTTTTCATAAAAATGCTTGGAAGATGTTCAAAAATGTTGAAAAAGGGCAGAATTGGAGGCTGTTTTTCTATTTTAGGGAATTTTAAGGGGTATTTTCTTTGGATTTTTGTATTTCAAAATCTAGGCAGAATCTGGCCAAAATTTGTACAGATGAAATGTTCTACTCTTCAAAATCTACATTTCATCTATTTGGAGTTCTTGCTCATTTGGCTTAGTTCAAGAGTTATTAAGCAGCAAAGTTTGTTTTAAATTCATGAAAACTGTATTTCGGTAACGGCTGTTTCCGGGCCGTCAGGAAAATCCCCGACCAGGAACGCGTCGTGGCCCCCACGGCAGCATGCGTCGGCCATGTGGCATCTGGGGTCTGTCGTCCGGAGGTGTTTTTGGCCGCGTGGACGTCGCCCGAACCCCGCCCGCGCTTCATCCTCCCTGCTCCCTCACTCTCCCCCTCATCCCCGCTCATTTTCCCTCTCTGCTCGCCGCCGCGTCGCCCGAGCTCGCGTCGCCGCCATCCAGAAATCTGCCACCGTCAGCCGCGCATCCTCTCGATTGACCCCGCAATCAAACGCGCCCGAGTCCGCTCCCTCATCCTCCACCCTCGCCTCGGCCTGTTGCATCAAGGTATACCCGAATCGACGCATCTTCTCCCCGGCCGCCATTGCCGCACCTTGACCGTACCGTGGTCCCACCGCTCTGGCCATCATCTCTCGCCATTTTGGTGCGCCTCCGAAGCGCCGTGACGTGTAGGTGCTAGGACGATAGTCAATGGGGTCGATTAGGGTTCCGTAGGGCCGAATTTCGTCGGGCCGCCGCGCGGAGTGCCGCCGCTCCGCCGTGCTCGTGCCCTGACCTCGCCGCAGCCGATTCCCTCCCTCTTTAATACCCTTGATCGACGCGCACGGCCCTCCTCTCTCTTCCCCGCCGGTTGGTGACGCCGGAGCGCCGCCAGGACGGCCGGCCGAACCTCACCGCCGTCGAGGACCATCGGGTTAGAATGTAGGAAACCCTAAGGGTCTTGGTGCAAGGTTGCCAGACACAGAGATTTACCTATTAGGGCTTGGTTGATTTCTGGAAACCTCAGGGTCCCCGGTGCAAAGTGTTTTTCCTTTTTTTTCAAAACTGTTTCCAGATTTTGTTTAAAACTTTGAAAATTCATAACTTGCTCATTTTTTATCCAAATGAGTTGGTTCAACTTGCAGTATTTTTCTTATGAGATGATCTATGAATGAAAAATATGAAATATGGAATTTGTGAAACTTTTCTGTATAGCTTTATTTATCTCTATTAATTGCTTTTATCTTAGAAAATGCATAAGTAATTCTCTGTTGCTCAGAAAAATGTGAGACCAAGTTTGTTAGTCTTCTTATGTCATGCTCTATCTGTGAAAAATGTTATGAGGTTATATCATGTGGAAAGTTTGATCTGTCTAGTTATGGTGCCTATTTTCATATGATGATAAATAATTCATAATAAATAATATATAAGGAATTTGTGCATGAAACTTTTTTGGAGAGTGTTTTTATGTCAATATAGAGCTAATTATGTTCTGAGATCTGTTGTTTGATATACTTTTATGTACAAAGTATTTTATGCCCCTGAAATTATGCTGCCTTGTCATTTTTGTGTAGGATAAAGTATTTAATGTTTTGACTTGAAATTATTCTGGTAGTCTTTATTTGGTATGATTAAGCTTTTGTGATTTTTATAGAATTTTCTGAGTAGTCTAATGTCATGTTGTAGTTATACCCTGATTTTCTTTTAATTATAAATAATGCTTTAAAGTTATCATTTCATGTGTGTAAAAATACTTTTTATGCTATTTGTGGTATGTGTGAACTGCTCTTGGTTTTGGTTCAGTAGAGTGTAGTGTGCGAAGTAATGGTTGTTTATAATTCCCTATAGTGTGCGAGTAAATTGTAATGCGAGGCTTATTTGGAGTCGTCGATAGAAGAGAATGCAGATGACATGTGCTTATCATACATGTTTTAAATATCATATCATTCATCTTAGCTGAGCATTCATTCACCATCACCATCAGCATTGTATTTATATGTATGCACGGTCCTCATACGCACTATGCATCATACAGGATCGTCGGAGCTCGAAACGGTAGTTCCCGGAGCACAAGGAGAGGAAGGCCAGCAGGAAGCTTTGGTTCGGGAAGTAGCAGCAGAAGAGGATCCCGAAGCTGATCTTCCGGAGTGTCCCGACCACTAGCCAAGCTCTTTCCTGAAAGGCAAGCCCCGGTGCATTCTCCCTGTGGTTTACAAAATATCTAACTTGAGTCCTTTACTTGTTTGCTGCATTAAGTTATAGGCGTTGTTTTATACCGTTGCTGCATTACTTATATTCCTTGCCGCTGTTTATACTTCAACCCTGTTAGGTTCAGGCATGAATATATGCTTAGCCCTACTTAACTAGATCGGTAGAAGTCGGGTGATTTTCTGTCATCCGCGAGTTATAGGTGGTGACTCGGAATGGTTGAATACATTGTTATCTTGGATAACCATGTGGAGATAATAAATCGAGATCGGGCGGGATTGGTGTTGAGACTGAACTGGAGGTTTGGTGTGGTTATCCCGTCTGTGTCAAACTAGGACCCCGTCCGTTGTACGTCCTCAAGTCATATTGAATTTATGCCTCACATTTAGCTGGAAGGATAAGTCGTTCCGACCGCGAAGCGTAATTTTGATTTGGGCCGGGAGTCGACCTGCTGTACGCATCGTATTGGTGAAGATGGGGGACCACAGGTTACGCGGAGAGTAAGTCCGAGGTCAGGGTCGCCCTGAATAAGGCAGCCGGGCGGTTCCTGGATACGATGGTACCTATTGATCCCGCGCTTTTCCTGAATTGAATGTCGGTGACCTGTAGCTCACCGTGGCTGGTGAGTGTGGTTTGTGTGAGGAATACCCGCTAGCTGGTTAGTAATCGATTATAATCGCCATCGTTCCTGGATAGTGAACATTTGACTTGAGCAGCGGCATCATAGTAAGAACTTGAACAAGAGCTGAGATGGTTGAACTGTTGAGACTGAAAGATACTCAACCGAAATTGGTTACTTTCTTATTGAATAATTATTACCATGCTTGTTTAGTACAGGTGCTAATGTAGCATGATAAGGTTAATCAGATTAAAATACATTGCTAGAAGGTTCTTATTAATTAATTCTTAATGCAAGCTTTTTCGTAGTTAAATGAGTCAGCTATCCTACTTATACAGCCTTGCATAATCCTTGGAGTCAATTTTATTTTTAGTTTATGACGGGTAAGTCTAGCTGAGTACATCCTCGTACTCAGGGTTTTATTTCCCATGTTTTTGCAGATGGTGAGATGTTTTATGGCTATTGTTAGAACTGCTTCTATCCCGCTTTGGGAGATGACTAGACCTTGGGCATGGTCACTCTTCTCTACTTGATGCTTTTGCTGGATGTTGACCAAGGGACTGGCACTGTATTTGAACTAAGTGCGTGTGTGGCTTTGAACTAAATTGCTTCCGCTTTCTTTTGAAATTTGAACTTGGTTTGTAATAACCTTACTCGTACTCCGATGATTTAAACTATGTGCGAACTATGTACTTGTGAATGGGAACGCTAAACTATTACGATCTTGGTCGTGCCGAAAAAGTTTGAAATCCTTCGAGATTTCGGTATGACTACCGGGTTTATTAGGTCTCAATCATGTAGTTTTCCGTCCTAATGGTGAATTATGTGCTTGTGCTCTAATAAATTGGTCGGTTCTGTCACAGCTGGCATCGGAGAAGGTTTAGCATGTTACTGTTCACAAGTATTTAAAATAAAAGAGTTTTGGTTTGCGAAAAGTATTTACAAAAACTATAGGTGTTCAAATCTATGGTTTTGAAAACTAGAGTGTGCCAGTGGTCATATTCTTTATGCCCAATAGGATTCAGGTGGCTTAATTAAGTACTGACTTGGGGGAAATTGCATCATATTTTCTATTTTGTCGTTGCCTATACAATGACGGAGTCGTATGGGTGCCATTCACTTGAATGGTAATGTATGGATCAAATTGCCTCTACGCCCTGGTAAGTGTGAGTTGTGAGAGCATGATTGGATGCAATGCCAGTCTAGGGGAGTGCTTATTGATGCTGGATTATTCACATGTTGCACACATATTTATATGAAGGTATCCCATGTTGGGACCGTCTTCTGGCGGTGTCGTCTTCGGCGCGACTTGTTGGGGTAGTAAGTAATCGGTGTTTTCACCTTGTTCGGAAGGTGTGTGAATTTTTACGTCGAATTGCATTCATATGGGATATGGGCTGAAATGAATTTTCTGTAGGTACACTAACCGCGAACGGTAGAACGAAGTAGTTACGTATAATGAGAGAACGATGTATGCCACCGCATAGAGCGTTAGCTTATTAGTTCATGAGGACGTATGTAACGTGCATGCATCATGGTTAAAATTGCTCATTCATACATTCATGGTTCCTTCCATTATAATTAAATTGTCTCATTTCTTTAAAATTATAACTTATGGGATATACAACTTTGGAACAGATGGCAAGAACCAAGCAGACTGCTCGT
Organism: Bothriochloa decipiens; assembly: GCA_023333625.1. Lineage (NCBI taxonomy): Eukaryota > Viridiplantae > Streptophyta > Magnoliopsida > Poales > Poaceae > Bothriochloa > Bothriochloa decipiens. The sequence goes on from JALGXP010001206.1 coordinate 9,889, forward strand.
AAGTCCACTGGAGGAAGAGCGCCCCGTGGTCCTTTGGCTGTCCGTGAGTCAGCACCAAGGGAGGTGGACACTTTTCTTGAGGAGCACGCCATGCCTAGCCTTCTTTGGAGGATTCTCTCCAACGCTGAGTACACAGTGGGCATGGAGCCTCATTACTATTGGGACAAGGATGATTTGGTGAACTATGGAGAGGCACGTGTGGAGGTAGTAGTCCCACCTTTGGACGGTGACCCCCACTGGGTTGGGTGGCGCTGTTTTGGTGTGGGCAGGACTGCCAAGACAGGTGCCACGTTTGCAGCTTTTGATGTGGTGGAGCACCTGATGGAGGAGATACCTCACCAGCTTGCCGAGGTTTTTCCTGGAGTGTTCCCCATTGCTCACCGCTTCTCTAGGTGGCCACATGCTGAGGGAAACCCACTGGAGGCAGGTCCTGAGGAGGCACAGGGTAGCAGCACGCCTGCCATGAGTGCTATGTTTGCAGTGATGAGGGCCTATGTCAACATCGAGACTAAGGCACTTCGTCTGAATGAGGAGTTCAAGGAGGCTCGAGCTGATGCACGCAAGGAGAAGCGTGAGTTGACATGTGAGCTTCAACGCTCATGAGAGGAGGTCGCCCGTGTGTCTCAGTATCAAGACAAGGTAGTGCTGGAGAGCCAGAAGATGGCTCAGGCTAGGGATGAGGCCTGGTCCGAGTTCCGTCGTCTTAGCATCCGCCAGCAGCAGGTGCTAGAGGACATGGAGGAGGTTCGTGCTTACAATGCTAGTCTTCACGAGGAGGTGCACAGGAAGCAGGAGGAGATCCGTCAGCTGAGAGCAGCCTTAGTAGCAGCTAGGAGGGCTATGAACAGTGCTTCTAGTGAGAGTAGCAACAATGGAGAGTAGCCTTGCTGAGGATCATTAGTCTCTAGTTGTTCTTTTGCGTTCCTGTTAGGTGATCATGTAACCCTTCTGCTCGCTATCGAGACTTTGATGTAATGTGGAACATGGTGTTTGATGTGATGGTATCCGTACACCTTTAAAAGTCCAGTGTATGTATGCTGGCAAAATTATGGATGTTGTAAGACGCTTTGCGATGGTTCGCAGTAATATTATTAGTGATGTTGTGATGTGAAAAATTAAAATTATTGTGCCTCTATTTATTGTGCAAATTTATTTCCCTCGATAAATTCAGTCTGGCATGATTTTTACATTCACCTCTCATTATGACAACATTCACCTGATACATACTTATTGCTGAAATATGCAGATGCCGGTTACCCGTAGTGGTTCGGGTGCGAATGGCAGTGGTGGATCTGAAGAGGGTGCCGATAACACTGCACGTGGTGTGCCACCCCCACCTTTGACCAATGCAGAGCAGCTGTTTGCTCAATTCTTGGGCAGCCAGCGCAATGTGGAGTAGCTTCTTCGTGAGAGCTTGGCCCGTGATGTTCGTCAGGGTCCTCAGCAAAGTCAATACAACAGCTTCAAGGAGTTTCAGGACACTAAACCTCCTGTGTTTAAGGATGCTCCTGAGCCACTTGAAGCAGATGAATGGCTCAATACCATGGAAGACAAGTTTCGTCTTCTAAGGTTAACAGAAGAGCTGAAAGCGGAGTATGCAGCCCATCAACTTGAGGGACAAGCAGGGACATGGTGGAAGCAACATCGCACCACCTTTCCGCTGGGTGTTCCTATTACTTGGGACCGCTTTGCACATGCTTTCCGAGGGAATTTCATTCCTCCCAGTCTGATGGCTATGAAGAAGACTGAGTTTCTGTCGCTAACTATGGGAACTCGCAATGTGAAGGAGTATCTGCACGCCTTCAATACTTTGAGTCGCTATGCTCCTGAGTTTGTCAACACTGATGAGAACAAGATAGCTAGCTTCAAGAGAGGCTTGAGTTCCAAGTTGATGAAGACCATGAGTACTTCTGCTCGTGTTACTTTCAATGATTTCTTGAATGATTGTATTATGCAAGAAAACAGTAACAACATTCATGCTGTCACCAAAAATCGCAAGAGAGCTCATGATGGAGGTGGTTCTTCTCAGTCAAGAGCCCCAACTGCTTTCCATACGCCGTTTCGTCCATCGATGTCTGGTGCGAGATTCAGGCCCTCGCAGCAGAAAAGGCATAATAATTATCTAGTTCAGAATCCACAGAAGCATCACAGAGCATTCAAAGTTCCTGTTCCACAGGGGAAACCAGTACAGAGCAGCTTGACCGGTGCTAACAAGACACCTGTCAATGGACCTTGCTTCAACTGCAACCAGACAGGGCACTTTGCTCGTTATTACCCTTTTCCCAAGAAGCAGCAGGCCCCGTATCAAGCTCGTGTGCACCACACCTCAATTGAGGAAATTCTTGCTGGTGAACCAGTGACTGCGGGTATGTTTTCTGTGAATCAAATCTATGCCGCTGTTTTGTTTGATTCTGGATCATCGTATTCCTTCATGAGTCAAGCATTTGCACAGAAGCATGATCAAAAGATACTTGAATTGAGTATTGAATTCAAGGTTAGCTCAGCTGGGGCTGATATAACTACTAAGCAGATAGTTCAGGGTGCAACCCTAGACCTAGATAAGTGAAGGTTTCGGTTGAACTTGATAGTTCTACCTGGCTTAGGAGTGGATGTCATCGTTGGAATGAGTTGGATGAAATTCTGGTGTGCTGTGATCGATACAGGTAATAGGATGCTATCTATTAGAAATCCTCTTGGGGAGGGTACTTTTCAAGTGCCATTACCCTGAAAGTTTAAGCTAGAGAGCGTGTCCTATTCTACTCGTGTGACCCCTCTTCCCGAAATTCCTGTCGTGTGTGAATTTCCGGATGTTTTTCCTGAAGAGCTTCCGGGTCTTCCACCCGATAGAGATGTTGAGTTTCGCATTGAGTTATTACCTGGCACTGCCCCAATTTCTAGGAGACCATATCGAATGCCGCCAAATGAATTGGCAGAGCTCAAAAATCAGTTGAAGGATTTGTTGGACAAGGTTCTTATTCGCCCTAGTGTGTCAGAATGGGGTTGTCCTGCTATCTTTGTGAAGAAGAAGGACAAATCTCTACGGATGTGCGTGGATTATCGTCCACTCAATGCTGTCACCGTTAAGAACAAGTATCCGTTACCCCGAATTGACATTCTTTTTGACCAGTTGTCCAAGGCGAGAGTGTTTTCCAAGATTAATCTTAGGTTTGGTTACCATCAGATCAAGATTAGACCAGAAGATGTGCCTAAGACCGCTTTTTCTACCAGATATGGATTGTATGAGTATCTTGTTATGTCCTTTGGCTTAACAAATGCTCCTGCATACTTCATGTATCTGATGAATTCAGTCTTCATGCCAGAATTAGACAAGTTTGTGGTGGTGTTTATTGATGACATCTTGGTGTACTCAGAAAATGAAGAAGATCATGCCGAGCATCTGAGGATTGTTTTAGAAAGGCTTAGGGAACATAAGCTGTATGCTAAGTTTAGCAAGTGTGAGTTTTGGCTCAAGAAAGTTCAATTCCTTGGCCATGTCCTATCTGATGAGGGAATCTCAGTAGATCCGAGCAAAGTACAAGAGGTTATGAACTGGGAAGCCCCAACTTCTGTGCATGAAGTTCAGAGTTTTCTTGGTCTAGCCGGGTATTATCGTCGTTTCATTCCGGATTTCTCGAAGATTGCCAAACCTATGACAAATCTGTTGCAGAAAGAGAAGAAGTTTGTCTGGACAGAGGAGTGTGAAACAGCTTTTCGCACCTTGCGGGAATTGTTGACCACTGCTCCTGTTCTTGCGCAACCAGATTTGGGGAAGCCTTTTGATGTATATTGTGATGCATCAAAAACAGGCTTAGGATGTGTGCTTATGCAAGAAGGAAGAGTCATAGCTTATGCCTCACGTCAGTTGAAGAAGCATGAAGTGAACTATCCAACCCATGATTTGGAGCTAGCAGCTGTTGTGCATGCTCTAAAAATCTGGAGGCATTACTTATTGGGTAACTTCTGTAAAGTCTATACTGATCACAAAAGTCTGAAGTATATCTTCACTCAACTAGAGTTGAACATGAGACAACATCGATGGATGGAGTTTATTAAGGACTTTAATATGGAGATCTTGTATCATCCAGGCAAGGCAAACATAGTCGCTGATGCGTTGAGTCAAAAATCACATTGTCATGCTATTCAACCATTGTTAGCAGATGATTCTAGCCTCATGCATCCTGTTGTGCTGCGTAACATCCAAATTAGTTGCTCGCTTGAAAGCAAGATTATCGAAGGTCAGAAAACTGACAAGGGTATAGGTTATATCAAGGAGAAAATGTTGAAACAGCCGCTCAAGCATTTCCGAGTGGATGAGAAGGGAATCTTATGGTTTGATGATTGTCTGGTCGTACCAAAAGATAGAGAACTCAGAAATCAAATCATGGATGAAGCTCACTTATCAAAGTTATCTATTCATCCTGGCGGTAGTAAGATGTTTCATGATCTGAAGGTTTGCTATTGGTGGACCAAAATGAGAAAGGAGATTGCAGCTTATGTCGCATGTTGTGATATCTGTTGTCGCATAAAGGCTGTTCATTTGAAGCCAGCCGGAATGCTTCAACCGTTGCCGATTCCTGAATGGAAATGGGAAGATATCAGTATGGATTTCATTACCGGACTTCCCACCACTCAGAAAGGGCATGACTCTATTTGGGTAATCGTGGATCGACTTACCAAGAGTGCACACTTTATTCCAGTTCGTATAGATTTTTGACCGCCTCAATATGCTGATATTTATCTCAGGGAGATTATCCGTTTGCATGGAATTCCCAAGACAATCGTATCTGATCGAGGATCTCAGTTTACTGCTCATTTCTGGGAACACTTGCAGAAGGATTTGGGGACAAAGTTGAATCATAGTACAGCTTATCATCCTCAAACCTCAGGCCAAACAGAAAGGGTGAATCAAGTTCTTGAGGATCTTCTGAGAGCTTGTGTTTTATCATCCAAGGGTTCATGGGAGAAATGGTTACCTTTGGCAGAATTCTCTTATAACAATAGTTACCAAGAGAGTATACAGATGGCTCCTTTTGAGGCACTGTATGGCCGAAAGTGTAGGACGCCTGTGAATTGGGTAGGACCTGAAGAAAGAAGATATTATGGTATTGACTTTGTTAAAGAAGCTGAAGAGTAGGTTTGAACAATTTAACAACACATAGCAACTACACAATCTCGTCAGAAAAGTTATGCTGACAAGAGAAGAAGACCTCTAACTTTTAATGTTGGTGATTATGTGTATCTGAAGGTCTCTCCTATGAAGAAAGTGCAACATTTTGGTGTTAAAAGAAAACTAGCACCTCGTTATGTCGGTCCATATCAGATAGTGGAAAGGAAAGGATTGTGGGCCTATAAGCTCAAACTGCCTGAAGAGATGAGTGCAGTGTTTCCTGTTTTTCATGTATCCCAACTCAAGAAATGTCTGCGTGTTCCAACCGAAGAGGCCGTTAAAGTGAAAGACATTAAGCTGAGCTCAGATTTAACTTATGAAGAGAAACCTATGAGACTCCTGGATGTCAAAGATAGAGTGACCGAAAATCGTGTGGTCAGGCAATATAAGGTTTCTTGGAGCAATCATGATGATAACGATGCCACTTGGGAAACGGAGGACTATTTAAAAGAAGTATATCCCGATTTTCATAAAGAATGGTTAGTCTACTCAAATCTCGGGACGAGATTTCTTTAAGGAGGGAAGGGCTGTAACACTCTGGTGTTAAGCATGCATAATCACTTGCATTCTTAAGCATAAGCATCATTATGCATGGCATTAATGAAAAGATTGATTGTCATTTCATGTATCATGCTTGATTATTCAAATTATGCTTGCCTTTCACCTGAAATGGATAAGTGGTATGGTGTTTGGTGTTTGATGACCCCTAAGGTAACCTAGACATGATTAGGACACCAAATGAACCTAGGTTTATGTTCATGGTTTTGGTTAATTAAGCTTTGTTGTC
>JALGXP010000122.1:7175-17201 GCA_023333625.1 Bothriochloa decipiens
CGTTCCCTGCAAATATGGTGGAGGCTAAAGGCAAAACCAAAGTGTTAACATCGGAGACTGCTAGAAGAAATGAATCGGTAGACCCTAAGAATCAAATAACTGTTGAGGACGTAAAGGGAAAGGAACCTACCGATGGCGCTAAAGGGAAAAGAATTGTTAATGAAGGTAGTAACTCCAGAAGACCTCTGAGGCCTGCTCCATATGGTGTTCGGTATCGGCAACATGAGGATCGGTATCGGCAACAGTGTGAGGATCGGTATCGGCAGCAACAGGAAGAGTTACGTCGACATGAAGATCACTGGAATTGCCCGTTTTTCATTCATTACTCGGAAGAAGGCATTAAATTGCCCACTGCCGATACTTGCCCTGAATGTAATGGTTACTATTTAAATGATCGGGTAGAGAAACAACATCACTCTAGTAATCGAGGGCTACGCGTCAATAAGCCGATCAAAGAAAAGGTATCAGCATTTGATCGGCTGGGGGGCAGAGTTAGCGTGCATGATAGGCTTGGCAGGTATATTGATTGTTTTTGGAAGAGTCATGCAAGGCTTGAAGAGATGGCTAATGAAAGGGTTCCTGATGAAGGGATATTCTGCCGGGATCCAAACATAGGCCTCCATGAGCAGAACTCAAAGCATTATCAGCCTGTTTGGAAAACAAAGCTGCCCCAATGGTGCCCTGAAGGATTGACGAAAACTCAAAAAAGAAGGGAACAGCGTATGCATCAAGAAGACTTATAGTGCCCAAGAGAAAGCATCCCAAAGGCAACAACTCAAGTATGGCAACTAAAACGTAAGGGTGAAAGTCCATTGGCAGATGTTAACATGGTCTTCATGTTGCCGATGGAGTTCTTGGCGCCAGGTGACAAGGAACAGGCAGTTTTTGCCGATGAAGTAGCTCAACTAACTCTGGATCCAATGATGGCTGTGTTTGAAAAGCCTGCCGATGATGAAAGGCAACACCTCAAAGCTTTGTTTGTTAAAGGCAGGGTTGATGGACAGCCAGTGTCAAAAATACTCATAGATGGAGGAGCGGCAATTAATATCATGCCGTATGTTATGTTCCGAAGACTTGGAAAAGGAGACCAAGATTTAACCAAGACGGATATGATGCTTAAAGATTTTGAAGGCAATGTGTCTCCGGCTAAAGGGGCGTTATGTGTTGAGTTGACTATCGGCAGCAAGACTTTGCCTACCACCTTCTTTATCGTTAACGGCAAAGGTAACTATAATTTGCTCCTAGGAAGGGATTGGATTCACGCCAACTGTTGTGTTCCTTCTACGATGCATCAGTGCCTTGTACAGTGGAATGGAGACAAGATTGAAATTATCCCTGGTGATTCTTCTTATATAATCGCATCGGCTGATTCTGAGACCTATGAACGAACAAAGTGCATATCGAGAGAAGCATGGGATACGGAATTTCTCAGGGTTGCCGATTATGAGCTCACACCGATCCAAGCAGTCGGTTCTAAAGATGAATTTTAATGGATCAGTTTGCCGATGGTGGAAAGCTTGGTCTTGGGTTCACATCGGCTGATAATTTAGTGGAAATAGATATTGGTAACGGTGACAGGCCGAGACCAACTTTTATTAGTGCTAAGTTAGATTCTCAACGTAAACATCAAATGATTGATATTTTGAGGGAATATAAGGACTGTTTCGCTTGGGATTATACAGAAATGCCTAGATTAGATCGGTCAATAGTTGAACATCGGTTGCCTATTAAGTCAGGATTTCGGCCTTATCAACAGCCCGCACGCCGATGTAATCCTAAAGTGTTACCTGATATTAAAGCCGAAATCACAAGGTTAATTGAAGCTGGTTTTATTCGGCAATGTCGATATGCCGAATGGATTTCTAACGTGGTTCCTATTTATAAGAAAAATGGAAAACTTCGTGTGTGTATTGATTTCAGGAATCTTAATAAAGCCACACCGATGGATGGCTATCCAATGCCTGTTGCCGATTTATTGATTGATGCTGCAGCTGGACACCGGATCATCAGCTTCATGGATGGTAATGCCGGTTATAACCAAATTTTCATGGCTGAAGAGGATATTTCCAAGACTGCTTTTAGGTGTCCAGGTCATGTGGGTTTATTCGAATGGATTGTCATGACCTTCGGCTTGAAAAATGCCGGTGCTACCTATCAGAGGGCTATGAATTTTATCTTCCATAAATACATCGGCACATTGGTTGAAATCTAGATAGATGATGTGGTAGTCAAATCTGAAGGTTTTGAGAGTCATCTGGCTGATCTACGAAAAATCTTGGAGTGCACCAGAAAGCATGGTTTAAAGATGAATCCTACTAAATGCGCATTTGGTGTATCGGCAGGTCAATTCTTAGGCTTCATGGTACATCAAAGAGGTGTTGAAATCAGCAAGAAATCTATTGATGCAATTAATAAGGTTGTTGCTCCTGCTGATAAGACTGAGTTGCAATCCTTGATCGGCAAGATTAATTTTATTCGAAGATTTATATCTAATCTGTCAGGAAAGATCAAAGCCTTCAGTCCTTTATTAAAATTAAAAGCCGATCAGGAATTTGTATGGGGAACAGAGCAGCAATTAGCTTTAGAAGAAATTAAAAAATATTTGGTAAATCCTCCAGTATTTGTTCCGCCTCAACACGGGAAACCTTTCAAGTTGTATTTGTCTGCCGATGATAATGTTATTGGATCAGCATTAATTCAAGAGTTTGAAGGGGAAGAACGTGTGATATATTATTTCAGCAGAAGACTGATAGACGCTGAGACCAGGTATTCGGCCATTGAGAAATTATGTTTGTGTTTATATTTCTCTTGCACAGAATTAAGGCATTATTTGTTATCGGCTGAATGCACTGTCATATGCAAAGACGATATGGTTAAGCATATGTTGTCAATGCCAATTTTGAAAGGAAGAATCGGCAAGTGGATCTTAGCATTATCAGATTTGATTTGCGTCATGAATCGGCTAAAGCGGTTAAAGGATAGGTAATGGCCGATTTTGTTACTCAACATTGCAGTGTGATAGATTATGGTGAGATTGCTCCATGGACACTTTTCTTTGATGGATCTACTTGTGGTGAAGGAGCAGGAATCGGTATTGTATTAATCTCGCTTCGAGGGAAGAAATATGAATTTTCATTGCCGATTGCTGGCACTTCAACAAATAATCAGGCTGAATATCAAGCTTTACTGAAAGGGTTAGAATTGCTCAGAGAAATTCGTGCCGATACAGTTGAATTCTTTGGGGATTCCATGCTAGTCATTAATCAGTTGATTGGAACATATGAATGCCGAAGTGAAGTCTTGATTACTTATCATGAGAGGTTCCTGCAAATATTAAAGGAGTTTAAAGGTTTTTGACTTGAACACATTCCCAGATTGCACAATGAAGAAGCTAATCGGCTAGCACAGCATGCTTCGGGATATCAACTGATCCGAGAAGTGCTGACATCGGTAATTGATGCCGATGACTGGAGAAGGGATATTGCCGATTACTTAAAAAATCCATCTAAGAAAGTGGAGAGACGTATAAGGTTTCAAGCTACCAAGTATGTGCTCCTTGATACTGAATTATATTATCGCACTTTGGATGGGGTTTTACTCAAATGCCTTAGTAAAGAGGAATCGAGAAGTCTAATGGGTGAGATTCATGAAGGAGTGTGTGGGGCACATCAATCGGCATTTAAAATGAAATGGATGATTAGGAGGAACGGGTATTATTGGCCGACAATTCTTGAGGATTGTTTTAAATATTTCAAAGGGTGCCAGTCATGTCAGAAATTCGGTAATATTCAAAGAGCACCTGCATCGGCAATGAATCCTATAATCAAACCTTGGCCGTTTAGAGGATGGGCTATTGATCTCATCGGTCAGATCTACCCACCGTCGAGTAAAGGACATAAATTCATACTCGTTGCTACCGATTATTTCACAAAGTGGGTTGAAGCAATTCCTTTAAAGAAAGTGTCATCGGCAAATATGATTGATTCTGTGAAAGAACATATTGTTTACCGATTTGGTATTCCTCAGACTATTACTACCGATCAAGGAACTATGTTCACATCAGGAGAATTTGATAATTTTGCCATCGGTATGGGAATTAAAGTTCTAAATTCCTCTCCTTATTATGCGCAAGCTAACGGTCAGGCTGAAGCATCTAATAAAGGAATAATCAAGCTTATTAAACGGAAAGTTGAGGAAAATCCTAGGAGGTGGCATGCTCTTTTAAATGAAGCTTTATGGTCATATCGGATGGCGTGTCATGGTGCAATTAAGGTCTCACCATATCAATTGGTATATGGGCATGATGCAGTTTTACCTTGGGAAATTAAGACTGGTTCTAGGCGTGTATTTTCTCAGGATCACTTGACAGCCGATGAGTATGACATGCTTATGAGAGATGAATTAGAAGATTTAGCAGGTCATCGGCTGAAGGCCTTAATTAGCGTCGAAGAAAATAAAGAGAGGGTTGCTAGGTGGTATGATAGAAAGGTGAAAGTAAAAGAATTTGCAAATGGAGATTTAGTCTGGAAATTGGTTTTGCCGATTGGGACTAAGAGTTCGAAATTCGGCAAGTGGTCCCCTAATTGGGAAGGTCCTTATCGGATAAATCAGTTGGTTCCTGGTAACGCATACATCTTAGAAACCCTTGAAGGAGTTATATTTCCCAGAGCATTAAATGGGAAATATTTAAAGAAATACTACCCCAGTATTTGGACGGATGCATAAATACAGAAATAAAGATATCGGCATTATATTGCATTCACAGTCAATTGACAAAGTTCAGATTGCTGATAACTTGACAAAACCGATGAGTGAAGTCTACAAATTAAGGAAGGATTGAATAGTGGTTATCGCACGCAGGCGAATCTGGTCGGCTTCTTCCACTTCCCTGACGTCCGCATCGGCAGTGTCCTCTATCGGTTTAAGCTTCCTCCTCAGCGTCAGCGCCATACAGGCTTGATTGTCTCTGTCCTTTTGAAGAATTTTTAAAGTGTTGGACAGGTTGTCTTTCTCCTGTACGGCTTGGTTCAGGGCTGCTTCCACCTCTTTCAGCTCGGCCAGTAAAGCTGTTCTCTTTGCCGATAGATCAGTAATTTTCTTTTCAAGATCGGCGCCCGAAGCCTCTAAGTTGCTCATGCTTCTGTGCTTTTCTTCGGCGGCCTGCTTGAATTGTAATATTTCTTCTTTAAGTTTTGATTGAGCGGCTCTATCGGCAATTCGTCGAGCGGCTTTTTGGTATTGGAGTTGTCGGATCTCAAGGTGGGCGGCATGAAAAAGGATTTCTTCAATATTGTCGGGGACTTGGCCACGAATCGCTTTGAAGATTGCTCTTGTGGAGTCTGAATCTTGGACCAGCTGAGGTGTATCTTGATGCAACAAAGATAATAATGTTTCTAATTTGGTTCTGACCTCAGCTGATATAGTTCCTAAGGCAAGCGCAGAACTTTCTTCTTCTTCATCGTCAGGAATGTTGACAGTAAAAGAGAATAGGCTGTTTGGAGAGTCTTGTTCCTGCGAGGGGATTAGTTAGTTACAGGAGAAGGGATATTATAGAATAATGGTTAACTTACTTGCTTCAAGGCGATTTCTTGCATTTGGCTGGAGGAGGCAGCTTGCAATATGTCCTCAGCAATGCTTGCTGATGGATCGGTTCTGGCAGGGCTGAGTGGTGGCAAGTCTGTGGCTATATCGGCAAGTGTTTCTTGAGGTGCTGTTGGTGGTCCTGGTGCTGGTACATCCGGCGGTGTTGACTGAAGAGATGGTGCTGGAACTGTGGAAAGTGCCGATGCAATTTTGGATCATTTTGATTGAAGGACTACGTAAGATGAAGCTTTGCGCTTAGGCTGTGGTTCCTCAAACCCAGATGACTGGGGGGCATCGGCACCAGAGGACTGTGGTTTTGGATCGGCTGAAACAGCTACAGATATGTCCACTTGTTGCTACAAGTAAATGGAGTAATTAGTGCTAATTATAATAGTTGAAATTAGGTTAAAATTGGAGAAACATACCTCTGGAGAGTCGACAAGGATGACATCTGAAGGTGCGTTGACGGGTGATGGGGGACGAGTTGCCGATGAGGACTCTAGAAGTGTAGAACTCGCGCCCTGAAATATGGAATCGGTAAGTCACAGCAATCGACATCGGCAAAAGAAAGGAAGGTGGTTACCTGAGATGACTGTGCTGAGAATATGACCGATTTGGTACCCTTCTTGGTATGACCGCGGCCCACTGGAGCATCTAACGAGGGAGCCTTGTGGCCGATGATGGATACTGGAGAAATCGGCTGCAGCCGTATGACCTTGCCACTCTTACTCCATGTTGGGACCGGGTCATCAACCTGTTAAAGAAAGGGTTAGTTGCCGATGGATTAAGGAGGAGTTGATGGGAGTGCAGAGGGTTAGACTTACTGCATCGGCAGGGATGACGTGATCAGGATCAATAGAGTTCCAGTAAAAATGAGGAGAGGCGAAAAATAGTTGTTCCTTCCATTCTTGCCACCATAATTTGAAGGATTCGGTGACAAAAGAAGCCGGTACCCAGTCAGTAAGATCGGCATTTGAGATATCGACATTAGGAAGGAGAGTAACAATTCTGTGCCAATCCACACGACTCGCGATGGTCTCTCTTGGTTTAATCACATCGACAAAACATAAGTTGATGGGCAATTGTCCAAAAGCTAGTTGTCTTGCTACTGCCGATGGATAGTAGAACTCGTAGGTGGGATTGATATTCTTCCCGCTTCCAAAAATGTTTACCGGGATAGCACGAGGGGTGATTATTGCCCTTAGGATGTCGGCGTCCTGGTTCAGGGCCTCATCGATAAGATTAAAGGAAAGAGGGAATCTTGTTGCTTCATCAACATACGGGACCCATGCCCGAAGCTCAGAGGGGATGCCGATGTAGAGGCTGTGGAAAAGATTGCCGATCTGGACTTTGTTCGCCTCTACACCTGGTAGCACTGCCACTGCTTCTCCAAAATTGATGGGGGGGCGCGTTGCTGATTCTTCTTCCCCAAGTTGATAGTCTTCAGGAAGACTTCGAGGGAACTGCTGAGCGAACAGGTCGACATGGAAATATTTGTGCATGTGGGCATTCAACCACATGTTAATGAACCACCAGGGACCCCCCAGGTTGCCGATGGATTTACCTTGCAGCAGCCTTTGTGACACTTGGTGGAGGAGATGGTAGGCTGAGCCAAGAAGGTATCGGCCCAGGGGGAGCTTGACGCCGCTAGCCAACAGTTCTGCTGCAGGGAGGTGCATGTTGGTCGGTCCGACTGTTCTGCCGCAGAAAATAAACTTCTCAAGCCACATATTCAAAAAGGCTGAGTGTTCCCTGTGATTGACTAAACCAGATTTCTTATACTCATTGATATAGCCAGTCCAGCCGCCAATGTTTCTGGTGGTCAGCCGATGCTCGGATTTCCGTTGGAACAGTGAGTTGTCATCGGCAGAAGAAATGTCTAAGCCAGTAAGCATGTACACATCGGCAAGAGTAGGAGAAGCTGGCCCATGTCTAAAGATAAAGGTATTCAGGGTATCCGACCAGAAATAGGAGGCGGCAATTAATAAAGACTCGTTCCTCTCCATATCGGCTATGGATATTCTGATGCACTGTTCTAATTTGCGTTCTGCCCAAGTGTTGATGCAAAATTATATCTGCAAACACTGTCATCTCATCTGATCTGTTCAACAGTTATCGAGTATCATCTGAGCTTTGACGTCCGGGCGTATCGCTGTCGTCTCGTTCAGGTTTTATTCAAATCTATCATCCTTGTCGATTAACAGGTCAAATCGACTGGCACGCTCCGGATATCAATTTTGGGTATTAGCCCGGTGTGTTTGCAGATATAATTTTGCATCAACACATCTTTTGGCACGCCCGGTGGGACAAAGTCAACAGATTTATCATGAGGAATACTACCGATATCACTCCAGAGAACATCATTGAGATATCAGAATCAGATCTCAAGGAGGATCAGAAGCAAGCCATGGAAAAAGCTATGGAGGATTACAGGCAGCTCTGCTTGAAGTCTTTCAGCATGAACAGGGGAGGAGAAGTTATCCAGAAGCAAGATCTGCCACTGCCTCAGCAGGTAACCTTTGACTCCAACCCTGGTAAATTACAGGAGATGGTTAATTCTGCATTAAATTAAGCTTTGATCAACCACTCCACTGTGCTGTCCAATACTGTCTACAATGCTGTTGTACAAACATTAAGGGACGGACAAGCACCAGGGTATGTCAGGCCAGCATATCATCAGCCAGGATCGGCATCTACCAGTACTCCATTGGCAACTCCAGTCGTTGAGAGTATAGAAGCGCCTACTCTTTTAGCTATATCAGGACCATCCATCGCTGGTGCCACGCCGATAGGATTAGATCTAACGTTTCAGGAGAAGCCTAGTACTCAGTTGAGCACAGATCTATTGGCATCAGCAATGTCAGGTCCTTCAGGTCAACATAATCGAACTGCTGCCAATTGGTGGGGATACGGTATGCCTCCAAGTCCATCTACTGCCAATTCTGGACTGCCTCGAGTGCATGATGTAGCAGGAAAGGGTCCAATGACATTGGTTACTCCAATTCGGCCGGTGGCTCAAGCGCTGCATTATTCTACTGTACCTCCTGCTATACAGCCATTGTCAACGGGATTCTACGCACCTCCACAACAGATATTTTATGCGAATCCATTGACTAATCCTCCACCAGTTCAACAGAGAGCTTCCACTGCAGAGCAGCCCGTGATACCATTCATATCTCAGTTTGGGTTACCTGCAATTCAGGGCAATTATGCTGGCTATCATCCGTCTATACAAGAGCATCAATTGTCTACAAGCTATCAGCCATCGGCAAGCCAGGTGCCGATGAGTTACAGTCTCAATTGGTCGGGGCAAGCGCCAACCCAGCAATCTGCTATTCAACCAAGCCACCAAGCAATAGGGACTCAACGGTATAGTCCACAGACAACTGTCCAAGAGCAAGCATCGGCAAAACAGACGATGAACTTTACTCCGCAGGTTGGTGCTGTGAATATGCCGATTTATCCAAGCCAAGTGCCACAGGGGTATGTAGAAGCATATCAGCCAACGCCTCCAGTAGAGATCCAGCCAGTGCATCGGCAAGATCATGATGCACTCTTGACCGATAGGATTGCAGAAGTGATGAAAGAGCAATTTGGGATTCAGCCCAAGGTCAATACTTACTCTTATCGGACTCCGTACCCTTCATCTTATGACTCGATTCCTTTCCCGAATTGGTACAAGGTGCCAGATTTCACTAAGGTTTCTGGGCAAGATGATACGTCAACAATGGAGCACATCAATCGATTCATCATCCAGTGCGGTGAAGCAGCTAACAGGGATGAATTAAGGGTTTGATTATTTTCCTCATCATTGTCTGGATCGGTTTTTGCGTGGTTTATTTCATTACCACCTAATTCTGTTATTACATGGGCCGATCTAGAGAAGCAATTTCACAAATACTTCTTTGCTGGGGTACATGAAAAGAAGCTGACTGATTTGACAAAATTAAGACAACACAGTGATGAGTCAGTAGAAAGTTTCGTACACAGGCTAAGAGATGTAAAGAATAAATGCTACAACTTAGTGCTTGATGATCGGCAGTTAGCCGATTTAGCTCTTCAAGGGTTACTGCCACATATCAGAGAGAAATATGGATCACAAGAGTTTGAAAGTTTGAGTCATATTGTGCAAAGGATTTCTGATCAGGACATTAGGGTTTTTGAACCCAGGAAGAATTGGAATAAAAAGGTGTCCTTTGTAGAAGAAGCAGAAGATTCAGACTCTGATGATGAGCCAATTATCGGTTTGGCCGAGTGGGTAAAGAATAAGAAGCCGATATCATGTCCTTTCGGTCAGAAAGAGCCAGAAAAGTTTCTATTTGATATCACCAAGGCCGATAGGATATTTGATCTTTTGCTCCAAGAGGGTCAAATTAAGCTGTCTCCTCATCATGTGATTCCATCGGCAGAAGAGTTGAAAAAGATTAGGTACTGCAAATGGCA
>JALGXP010000122.1:21956-54716 GCA_023333625.1 Bothriochloa decipiens
GGCGGTGCTGATTTCGCGGCAACAAGAGGCGGGCAAATTTGCCTCCGAAAAACAAGCACCACGAGTGGGGCAAGGCGGTTTTTTCACACGGGGACTTAGGGTGGGAACCAAACATGGTGTCTGGTTTGAAAAACTGGCTTACTCATGTAGTTTTGGTGTGCATGCGGCCTTGTTGGCATCGGGGACCGGCGGAGCTGATTTCGCGGCAGCAAGAGGCGGGGAAGTCTGCCTCCAGAAAACAAGCACCATGAGTGGGGCAAGGCGGTTTTTTCACACGAGGACTTAGGGTGCGAACCAAACATGGTGTCAGGTTTGAAAAACTGGCTTACTCCTGTAGTTATGGTGTGCATGCGGCCTTGTTGGCATCGGGGACCGGCGGTGCTGATTCACGGCAGCAAGAGGCGGGGATGTTTGCCTCCAGAAAACATGCACCATGAGTGGGGCAAGGCGGTTTTTTCACGCGAGGACTTAGGGTGGGAACCAAACATGGTGTTAGGTTTGAAAAACTGGCTTGCTCGCGAAGTTATGGTGTGCTTGCGGCCCTATTGGGATTGGGGACCGGCGGTGCTGATTTCACGGCAGCAAGAGGCAGGGAAGTATGCCTAGGAAAACATGCACCGCGAGTGGGGCAAGGAGGTTTTTTCAAAGAGGGAATTAGGGTGGGAACCAATGGTGTCAGGTTCAAAAAACTTTCTTACTCGTGAAGTTATGGCGTGCTTGCGGCCTTGTTGGCATCAGGGACCGGCGGTGCTGATTTTGCGGCAGCAAGACGTGGGCAAATTTGCCTCCGAAAAACAAGCACCGCGAGTGGGGCAAGGTGGTTTTTCACATGGGCACTTAGGGTGGGAACCAAACATGGTGTCAGGTTTGAAAAACCAGCTTACTGATGTAATTATGGTGTGCATGCGGCCTTGTTGGCATCGGGGACCGGTGGTGCTGATTTCGCGGCAGCAAGAGGTGGAGAAGTTTGCCTCCAGAAAACATGCACCACGAGTGGGGCAAGGCGGTTTTTTCACATGAGGACTTAGGGTGGGAACCAAACATGGTATCAGGTTTGAAAAACCAGCTTACTCGCGAAGTTATGGGGTGCTTGCGGCCCTATTGGGATTGGGGACCGGCGGTGCTGATTTCACGGCAGTAAGAGGCGGGGAAGTATGTCTGCGGAAAACATGCACCGCGAGTTGGGCAAGGTGGTTTTTTCACATAGGGAATTAGGGTGGGAACCAAACATGGTGTCAGGTTCGAAAAACTAGCTTACTCGTGAAGTTATGGTGTGCTTGCGGCCTTGTTGGCATCGGGGACCGGCAGTGCAGATTTCGCGACAGCAAGAGGCGGGGAAGTTTGCCTCCAGAAAACATGCACCACGAATGGGGCAAGGCAGTTTTTTCACATCAAGACTTTGGGTGGGAACCAAACATGGTGTCAGGGTTGAAAAACCGGCTTACTCGCGAAGTTTTGGTGTGCTTGCGGCCGTATTGGCATTGGGGACCGGCGGTGCTGATTTCACGGCAGCAAGAGGTGGGGAAGTATGCCTGCGGAAAACATGCACCACTAGTGGGGCAAGGCCATTTTTTTGCACAGGGAATTAGGGTGGGAACCAAACATGGTGTCAGGTTCAAAAAACTGGCTTATCACGAAGTTATGGTGTGCTTGCGGCCTTCTTGGCATCGGGGACCGGCGGTGCAGATTTCGCGGCAGCAAGAGGCGGGCAAATTTGCCACCGGAAAACAAGCACCACGAGTGGGGCAAGGTGGTGTTTTCACACGGGGACTTAGGGTGGGAACCAAACATGGCGTCAGGTTTGAAAAACTGGCATACTCAAGTAGTTATGGTGTGCATGCGATCTTGTTGGCATCGGGGACCGGCGGTGCCGATTTCGCGGCAGCAAGAGGTGGGCAAATTTGCCTCCGGAAAACAAGCACCGCGAGTGGGGCAAGGCAGTTTTTTCACACGAGGACTTAGGGTGGGAACCAAACATGGTGTTAGGTTTGAAAAACTAGCTTACTCATGTAGTTATGGTGTGCATGCGGCCTTGTTGGCATCGGGGACCGGCGGTGCTGATTTCGCGGCAGCAAGAGGCGGGGAAGTTTGCCTCCAGAAAACATGCACCACGAGTGGGGCAAGGCGGTTTTTCCACACGACGACTTAGGGTGGGATCCAAACTTGGTGTCAGGTTTGAAATACTGGCTTACTCGTGAAGTAATGGTGTGCTTGCGGCCCTATTGGCACTGGGGACCGGCGGTGCTGATTTCACAACAGCAAGAGGCGGGGAAGTATGCCTGCGGAAAACATGCACCGCGAGTGGGTTATGGAGGTTTTCTCACACAGGGAATTAGGGTGGGTACCAAACATGGTGTCAGGTTCAAAAAACTGGCTTACTCACAAAGTTATGGTGTGCTTGCGGCCTTGTTGGCATCGGGGACTGGCGGTGCTGATTTCACGGCAGCAAGAGGCGGGCAAATTTGCCTCCGGAAAACAAGCGCCACGAGTGGGGCAAGGCGGTTTTTTCACACGGGGACTTAGGGGGAACCAAACATGGTGTCAGGTTTGAAAAACTAGCTTACTCATGTAGTTATGGTGTGCATGCGGCCTTGTTGGCATCGGGGACCGGTGGTGCTGATTTCGCGACAGCAAGAGGCGGGGAAGTTTGCCTCCAGAAAACTTGCACCACGAATGGGGCAAGGTAGTTTTTTCACATGAAGACTTAGGGTGGGAACCAAACATGGTGTCAGGTTTGAAAAACCAGCTTACTCGTGAAGTTTTGGTGTGCTTGCGGGCCTATTGGCATTGGGGACCGGCGGTGCTGATTTCACGGCAGCAAGAGGCGAGGAAGTATGCCTCCGGAAAACATGCACCACAGTGGGACAAGGCCATTTTTTCGAACAGGGAATTAGGGTGGAAACCAAACATGGTGTCAGGTTCAAAAAAGTGGCTTACTCGCGAAGTTATGGTCTGCTTGCAGCCCTATTGGCATTGGGGACCGGCGGTGCCGATTTCACGGCAGCAAGAGGCGGGGAAGTATGCCTGCGGAAAACATGCACCACGAGTGGGGCAAGGCCATTTTTTCACACAGGGAATTAGGGTGGGAACCAAACATGGTGTCAGATTCAAAAAACTAGCTTACTCGTGAAGTTATGGTGTGCTTGCGGCCTTGTTGGCATCGGGGACCGGCGGTGCTGATTTCGCGGCAGCAAGAGGCGGGCAAATTTGCCACCGAAAAACAAGCACCACGAGTGGGGCAAGGTGGTGTTTTCATAGGGGGACTTAGGGTGGGAAGCAAACATGGTGTCAGGTTTGAAAAATAGGCTTACTCATGTAGTCATGGTGTGCATGCGGCCTTGTTGGCATCGGGGACCGGCGGTGCTGATTTCGCGGCAGCAAGAGGCATTTAAAGTTTGCCTCCAGAAAACATGCACCACGAGTGGGGCAAGGTAGATTTTTCACGTGAACACTTAGGGTGGGATCCAAACAAGGTGTCAGGTTTGAAAAACTAGATTACTCATGATGTAATGGAGTGCTTGCGGCCCTATTGGCATTGGGGACCGGCGGTGCTGATTTCACGACAGCAAGAGGCGAGGAAGTATGCCTACAGAAAACATGCACTGCGGGTGGGGCAAGGCAGTTTTTTAACACAAGGAATTAGGGTGGGAACCAAACATGGTGTCAGGTTTGAAAAACTGGCTGACACGCGAAGTTATGGTGTGCCTGCGGCCTTGTTGGCATCGGGGACCGGCGGTGCTGATTTCACGGCAGCAAGAGGCGGGCAAATTTGCCTCCGAAAAACAAGCACCGTGACTGGGCAAGGTGGTTTTTTCACACAGGGACTTAGGGTGGGAACCAAACATGGTGTCAGGTTTGAAAAACTGACTTACTCATGTAGTTATGGTGGGCATGCGGCCTTGTTGGCATCGGGGACCGGCGGTGCTGATTTCGCGGCAGCAAGAGGCGAGGAAGTTTGCCTCCAGAAAACATGCACCACGAGTGGGGCAAGGCAGTTTTTTCACAAGAGGACTTAGGGTGGGAACCAAACATGGTGTCAGTTTTGAAAAATCGGCTTACTCGCAAAGTTATGGTGTGCTTGCGGCCCTACTGGGATTGGGGACCGGCAGTGCTGATTTCACGACAGCAAGAGGCAGGGAAGTATGCCTGCGGAAAACATGCACCGTGTGTGGGGTGAGGCGGTTTTTGCACATAGGGAATTAGGCTGGGAACCAAACATGGTGTCAGGTTCAAAAAACTGGCTTACTCATGAAGTTATGGTGTGCTTGCGGCCTTGTTGGCATCGGGGACCGGCGGTGCTGATTTCGCGGCAACAAGAGGCGGGCAAATTTGCCTCCGGAAAACAAGCACCACGAGTGGGGCAAGGCGGTTTTTTCACACGGGGACTTTGGGTGGGAATTTTTCACACGGGGACTTTGGGTGGGAACCAAACATGGTGTCAGGTTCAAAAAACTGGCTTACTCGCGAAGTTATGGTGTGCTTGTGGCCTTGTTGGCATCGGGGACCGGCGGTGCAGATTTCGCGGCAGCTAGAGGCGGGGAAGTTTGCCTCCAGAAAACTTGCACCACGAATGGGGCAAGGTGGTGTTTTCATAGGGGGACTTAGGGTGGGAACCAAACTTGGTGTCAGGTATGAAAAACTTTCTTACTCAAGAAGTTATGGTGTGCATGCGGCCTTGTTGGCATCGGGGACCGGCGATGCTGATTTCGCGACAGCAAGAGGTGGGCAAATTTGCCTCCGGAAAACAAGCACCGCGAGTGGGGCAAGGCGCTTTTTTCACATGGGGACTTAGGGTGGGAACCAAACATGGTGTCAGGTTTGAAAAACTAGCTCACTCATGTAGTTATGGTGTGCATGCGGCCTTGTTGGCATCGGGGACCGGCGGTGCTGATTTCGCGGCAGCAAGAGGCGGGGAAGTTTGCTTCCAGAAAACATGCACCACAAAAGGGGCAAGGTGGTTTTTTCACATGAAGACTTAGGGTAGGAACCAAACATGGTGTCAGGATTGAAAAACTAGCTTACTCGCAAAGTTATGGTGTGCTGGCGGCCCTATTGTCATTGGGGACCGGCGTTGCTGATTTCACGGCAGCAAGAGGCGGGGAAGTATGCCTGCGGAAAACATGCATCGTGAGTGGGGCAAGGCCATTTTTTCACACAGAGAATTAGGGTGGGAACCAAACATGGTGTCAGGTTCAAAAAACTGGCTTACTCGCGAAGTTATGGTGTGCTTGCGGCCTTTTTGGCATCGGGGACCGGCGGTGCTGATTTCGCTGCAGCAAGAGGTGGGCAAGGCGGTTTTTTCACATGGGGACTTAATATGGTGTCAGGTCTAAAAAATTGGCTTACTCATGTAGTTATGGTGTGCATGCGGCCTTATTGGCATCGAGGACCGGCGGTGCTGATTTCGCGACAGCAAGAGGCGGGGAAGTTTGCCTCCAGAAAACATGCACCATGAGTAGGGCAAGGTGGTTTTTTCGCATTAGGACTTAGGGTGGGAACCAAACATGGTGTCAGGTTTGAAAAGCCGGCTTACTCGTGAAGTTATGGTGCGCTTGCAGCCCTATTGGCATTGGGGACCGGCGGTGCTGATTTTACGGCAGCAAGAGGTGGGGAATTATGCCTCCGAAAAACATGCACCGCGAGTCGGGCAAGGCAGTTTTCTCACACAGGGAATTAGGGTGGGATCCAAACATGATGTCAGGTTTGAAAAACTGGCTTACTCGAGAAGTTATGGCGTGCTTGCGGCCTTGTTGGCATCAGGGACCGGCGGTGCTGATTTTGCGGCTGCAAGAGGTGGGCAAATTTGCCTCCGAAAACAAGCACCGCGAGTGGGGCAAGGCGGTTTTTTCACATGGGGACTTAGGGTGGGAACCAAACATGGTGTCAGGTTTGAAAAATCAGCTTACTCATGTAGTTATGGTGTGCATGCGGCCTTGTTGGCATCGGGGACCGGGGGTGCTGATTTCACGGAAGCAAGAGGCGGGGAAGTTTGCCTCCAGAAAACATGCACCACAAATGGGGCAAGGTGGTTTTTTCACATGAAGACTTAGGGTGGGAACCACACATGGTGTCAGGTTTGAGAAACCAGCGTAGTCGCGAAGTTATGGTGTGCTGGCGGCCCTATTGGCATTGGGGACTGGCGGTGCTGATTTCACGGCAGCAAGAGGCGGGGAGGTATGCCTGCGGAAAACATGCACCCCGAGTGGGGCAAGGCGGTTTTTTCACACAGGGAATTAGGGTGGGAACCAAACATGGAGTCAGGTTCAAAAAACTGGCTTACTCACGAAGTTACGGTGTGCTTTGGGCCTTGTTGGCATCAGGGACCGCCGGTGCTGATTTCGCAGCAGCAAGAGGCGGGCAAATTTGAATCCGGAAAACAAGCACCGCGAGTGGGGTAAGGCGGTTTTTTCATACGGGAACTTAGGGTGGGAACCAAACATGGTGTCAGGTTTGAAAAACCGGCTTACTCATGTAGTTATGGTGTGCATGCGGCCTTGTTGGAATCAGGGACCGGCGGTGCTGATTTCGCGGCAGCAAGAGGCGGGGAAGTTTGCCTCCAGAAAACATGCACCACGAGTGGGGCAAGGCAGTTTTTTCACACGAGGACTTAGGGTGGGAACCAAACATGGTGTTGGGTTTAAAAAACTGGCTTACTCATGAAGTTATGGGGTGGTGCGGCCCTATTGGCATTGTGGACCGGCGGTGCTGATTTCACGGCAGCAAGAGGCAGGGAAGTATGCCTGCGAAAAACATGCACCGCGAGTGGGGCAAGGTGGTTTTTTCACACAGGGAATTAGGGTGGGAACCAAACATGTTGTCAGGTTCGAAAAACTGGCTTACTCGTGATGTTATGGTGTGCTTGCAGCCTTGTTGGCATCAGGGACCGGCGGTGCTAATTTCGCGGCAGCAAGAGGCAGGCAAATTTGCCTCCGGAAAACAAGCACCGCGAGTGGGGCAAGGCGGTTTTTTCACACGGGGACTTAGGTTGGGAACCAAACATGGTGTCAGGTTTGAAAAACCAGCTTACTCATGTAGTTATGGGGTGCATGCGGCCTTGTTGGCATCGGGGACCGGCGGTGCTGAATTCGCAGCAGCAAGAGGCAGGGAAGTTTGCCTCCAGAAAACAAGCACCACGAGTGGGGCAAGGTGGTTTTTTCACACGAGGACTTAGGGTGGGAACCAAACATGGTGGCAGGTTTGAAAAACCGGCTTACTCATGAAGTTATGGTGTGCTTGCGACCCTATTGGCATTGGGGACCGGCGGTGCCGATTTCACGGCAGCAAGAGGCGGGGAAGTATGCCTGCAGAAAACATGCACCGTGAGTTGGGCAAGATGGTTTTTTCACACAAGGAATTAGGGTGGGAACCAAAAATGGTGTTAGGTTTGAAAAACTGGCTTACACACGAAGTTATGGTGTGCTTGCGGCCTTGTTGGCATCGGGGACCGGCGGTGCTGATTTCGCGACAGCAAGAGGCGGGGAAGTTTGCCTCCAGAAAACATGCACCACGAGTGGGGCAAGGCAGTTTTTTCACACAGGGAATTAGGGTGGGAACCAAACATGGAGTCAGGTTCGAAAAACTAGCTTACTCGCGAAGTTATGGTGTGCTTTGGGCCTTGTTGGCATCGGGGACCAGCGGTGCTGATTTCGCAGCAGCAAGAGGCGGGCAAATTTGAATCCGGAAAACAAGCACCGCGAGTGGGGTAAGGCGGTTTTTTCACACGGGGACTTAGGGTGGGAACCAAGCATGTTGTCAGGTTTGAAAAACCGGCTTACTCATGTAGTTATGGTGTGCATGCGGCGTTGTTGGCATCGGGGACCGGCGGTGCTGATTTCATGGCAGCAAGAGGCGGGGAAGTTTGCCTCTAGAAAACATGCACCACGAGTGGGGCAAGGCAGTTTTTTCACACGAGGACTTAGGGTGGGAACCAAACATGGTGTTGGGTTTGAAAAACTAGCTTACTCGTGAAGTTATGGTGTGGTGTGGCCCTATTGGCATTGGGGACCGGCGGTGCTGATTTCACGGCAGCAAGAGGCAGGGAAGTATGCCTAAGGAAAATATGCACTGCGAGTGGGGCAAGGTGGTTTTTTCACACGAGGAGTTAGGGTGGGAACCAAACATGGTGTCAGGTTTGAAAAACTGGCTTACTCGCGAAGTTATGGTGTGCTTGAAGCCATATTGGCATTGGGGACCTGCGGAGCTGATTTCACGGCTGCCAGAGGCGGGGAAGTATGCCTGCAGAAAACATGCACCGCGAGTGGGGCAAGGTGTATTTTTCACACAGGGAATTAGGGTGGGAACCAAACATGGTGTCAGGTTCGAAAAACTAGCTTACTCGCGAAGTTATGGTGTGCTTTGGGCCTTGTTGGCATCGCGGATCGGCGGTGCTGATTTCGCGGCAGCAAGAGGCAGGCAAATTTGCCTCCGAAAAACAAGCACCGCGAGTGGGGTAAGGCAGTTTTTTCACACGGGGACTTAGGGTGGGAACCAAACATGGTGTCAGGTTTGAAAAGCCAGCTTACTCATGTAGTTATGGTGTGCATGCGGCGTTGTTGGCATCGGGACCGGCGGTGCTAATTTCGTGGCAGCAAGAGGCGGGGAAGTTTGCCTCCAGAAAACATGCACCACGAGTGGGGCAAGGCAGTTTTTTCATACGAGGACTTAGGGTGGGAACCAAACATGGTGTTGGGTTTGAAAAACTGGCTTACTCGTGAAGTTATGGTGTGGTGCGGCCCTATTGGCATTGGGGACCGGCGGTGCTGATTTCACGACAGCAAGAGGCAGGGAAGTATGCCTACGGAAAACATGCACCGCGAGTGGGGCAAGGCGGTTTTTTCACATAGGGAATTAGGGTGGGAACCAAACATGTTGTCAGGTTCAAAAAACTAGCTTACCCGTGAAGTTATGGTGTGCTTGCAGCCTTGTTGGCATCGGGGACCGGCGGTGCTAATTTCGCGGCAGCAACAGGTAGGCAAATTTGCCTTCAGAAAACAAGCACCGCGAGTGGGGCAAGGCGGTTTTTTCACACGGGGACTTAGGTTGGGAACCAAACATGGTGTCAGGCTTGAAAAACTGGCTTACTCATGTAGTTATGGTGTGCGTGCGGCCTTGTTGGCATCGAGGACCGGCGGTGCTGAATTCGTGGCAGCAAGAGGCAGGGAAGTTTGCCTCCAGAAAACAAGCACCACGAGTGGGGCAAGGTGGTTTTTTCACACGAGGACTTAGGGTGGGAACCAAACATGGTGTCATGTTTGAAAAACCAGCTTAGTCATGAAGTTATGGTGTGCTTGCGACCCTATTGGCATCGGGGACCGGCGGTGCCGATTTCACGGCAGCAAGGGGCACGGAAGTATGCCTGCGGAAAACATGCACCACGATTTGGGCAAGGCGGTTTTTTCACACAAGGAATTAGGGTGGAAACCAAACATGGTGTCAGGTTCGAAAAACTAGCTTACACACGAAGTTATGGTGTGCTTGCGGCCTTGTTAGCATCGGGGACCGGCGGTGCTGATTTCGCGGCAGCAAGAGGCGGGGAAGTTTGCCTCCACAAAACATGCACCACGAGTGGGGCAAGGTGGTTTTTTCACATAGGGAATTAGGGTGGGAACCAAACATGGAGTCAGGTTCGAAAAACTGGCTTACTCGCAAAGTTATGGTGTGCTTTGGTCCTTGTTGGCATCGGAGACCGGCAGTGCTAATTTCGCAGCAGCAAGAGGCGGGCAAATTTGAATCCAGGAAACAAGCACCGTGAGTGGGGTAAGGCAGTTTTTTTACATGGGGACTTAGGGTGGGAACCAAACATGGTGTCAGGTTTAAAAGCCAGCTTACTCATGTAGTTATGGTGTGCATGCGGCCTTGTTGGCATCGGGGACCGGCGGTGCTGATTTCACGACAGCAAGAGGCGGGGAAGTTTGCCTCCAGAAAACATGCTCCATGATTGGGGCAAGGTAGTTTTTTCACACGAGGAGTTAGGGTGGGATCCAAACATGGTGTCAGGTTTGAAAAACCGGCTTACTCGTGAAGTTATGGTGTGCTTGCAGCCATATTGGCATTGGGGACCGGCGGTGCTGATTTCACAGTAGCAAGAGGCGGGGAAGTATGCCTGCGGAAAACATGCACCGCGAGTGGGGCAAGGTGTATTTTTCACATAGGGAATTAGGGTGGGAACCAAACATGGTGTTAGGTTCGAAAAACTGGCTTACTCACGAAGTTATGGTGTGCTTTGGGCCTTGTTCGCATCGGGGACCGGCGGTGCTAATTTCGCGGCAGCAAGAGGCGGGCAAATTTGCCTCCGAAAAACAAGCACCGCGAGTGGGGTAATTCGGTTTTTTCACACGGGGACTTAGGGTGGGAAAAAACATGGTGTCAGGTTTGAAAAATCGGCTTCCTCATGTAGTTATGCTGTGCATGCGGCCTCATTGCCATCGGGGACCGGCGATGCTGATTTCGTGGCAGCAAGAGGCGGGGAAGTTTGCCTCTAGAAAACATGCACCACAAGTGGGGCAAGGCAGTTTTTTCATACGAGGACTTAGGGTGGGAACCAAACATGGTGTTGGGTTTGAAAAACTGGCTTACTCGTGAAGTTATGGTGTGGTGCGGCCCTATTGGCATTGGCGACCGGCGGTGCTGATTTCACGACAGCAAGAGGCAGGGAAGTATGCCTATGCAAAACATGCACCGCGAGTGGGGCAAGGCGGTTTTTTCACACAGGGAATTAGGGTGGGAACCAAACATGTTGTCAGGTTCAAAAAACTAGCTTACTCATGTAGTTATGTTGTGCATGCGACCTTGTTGGCATCGGGGACCGGCGGTGCTGATTTCGTGGTAGCAAGAGGCGGGGAAGTTTGCCTCCAGAAAACATGGTGTCAGGTCGAAAAACTAGCTTACTCGCGAAGTTATGGTGTGCTTGCAGCTTTGTTGGCATCGGGGACCGGCGGTGCTAATTTTGCGGCAGCAAGAGGCAGGCAAATTTGCCTCCAGAAAACAAGCACCGCGAGTGGGGCAAGGCGGTTTTTTCACACGAGGACTTAGGTTGGGAACCAAACATGGTGTCAGGTTTGAAAAACCAGCTTACTCATGTAGTTATGGTGTGCATGCGGCCTTGTTGGCATCGGGGACCGGCGGTGCTGAATTCGTAGCAGCAAGAGGCAGGGAAGTTTGCCTCCAGAAAACAAGCACCACGAGTGGGGCAAGGTGGTTTTTTCACACAAGGACTTAGGGTGGGAACCAAACATGGTGTTGGGTTTGAAAAACTAGTTTACTCGCGAAGTTATGGTGTGGTGCGGCCCTATTGGCATTGGGGACCGGCGGTGCTGATTTCACGACAGCAAGAGGCAGGGAAGTATGCCTGCGAAAAACATGCACCGCGAGTGGGGCAAGGTTGTTTTTTCGCACAGGGAATTAGGGTGGGAACCAAACATGTTGTCAGGTTCAAAAAACTGGCTTACTCGCAAAGTTATGGTGTGCTTGCAGCCTTGTTGGCATCGGGGACCGGCGGTGCTAATTTCGCGGTAGCAAGAGGCAGGCAAATTTGCCTCCGAAAAACAAGCACCGCGAGTGCGGCAAGGCGGTTTTTTCACACGGGGACTTAGGGTGGGAACCAAACATGGTGTTAGGTTTGAAAAACTGGCTTACTCATGTAGTTATGGTGTGCATGCGGCCTTGTTTGCATCGGGGACCGACGGTGCTGAATTCGCGACAGCAAGAGGCAGGGAAGTATGCCTACGGGAAACATGCACCGCGAGTTGGGCAAGGCGGTTTTTTCACACAAGGACTTAGGGTGGGAAAAAGACATGGTGTCAAGTTCAAAAAACTAGCTTACACACGAAGTTATGGTGTGCTTGCGGCCCTGTTGGCATCGGAGACCGGCGGTGCTGATTTCGTGGCAGCAAGAGGCGGGGAAGTTTGCCTCCAGAAAACATGCACCACAAGTGGGGCAAGGCGGTTTTTTCACACGAGGACTTAGGGTGGGAACCAAACATGGTGTCAGGTTTGAAAAACTGGCTTACTCACGAAGTTATGGTGTGCTTGCGGCCCAATTAAGATTGGGGAGCGACGGTGCTGATTTCATGGCAGCAAGAGGCGGGGAAGTGTGCCTGCGGAAAACATGCACCGTGAGTGGGGCAAGGTGGTTTTTTCACACAGGGAATTAGGGTGGGAACCAAACATGGTGTGCTTGTGGCCTTGTTGGCATCGGGGACCGGCGATGCTGATTTCGCGGCAGCAAGAGGCAGGTAAATTTGCCTTTGAAAAACAAGCACCACGAGTGGGGCAAGGCGGTTTTTTCACATGGGGACTTAGGGTGGGAACCAAATATGTTGTCAGGTTTGAAAAACTGGCTTACTCATGAAGTTATGGTGTGCATGTGGCCTTGTTGGCATCGGGGACCGGCGGTGCTGATTTCGTTGGAGCAAGAGGTGGGCAAATTTGCCTCCGGAAAACAAGCACCGCGAGTGGGGCAAGGCGGTTTTTACACATGGGGACTTAGGGTGGGAACCAAACATGGTGTCAGGTTTGAAAAACTGGCTTACTCATGCAGTTATGGTGTGCATGCGGCCTTGTTGGCATCGGGGACTGACGGTGCTGAATTCACGGCAGCAAGAGGCAGGAAAGTTTGCCTCCAGAAAACATGCACCATGAGTGGGGCAAGGTGGTTTTTTCACACGAGGACTTAGGGTGGGAACCAAACATGGTGTTAGGTTTGAAAAACCAGCTTACTCATGAAGTTATGGTGTGCTTGCGACCCTATTGGCATTGGGGACCGGCGGTGCTGATTTCACAGCAGCAAGAGGCGGGGAAGTATGCCTGCGAAAAACATGCACCGCGAGTTGGGAAGGCGGTTTTTTCACATAGGGAATTAGGGTGGGAACCAAACATGGTGTCAGGTTCGAAAAACTGGCTTACTCGCGAAGTTATGGTGTGCTTGCGGCCTTGTTGGCTTCGGGAACCGGCTGTGCTGATTTCTTGGCAGCAAGAGGCGGGCAAATTTGCCTCTAGAAAACAACCACCATGAGTGGGGCAAGGTAGTTTTATCACACAGGGACTTAGGGTGGGAACCAAACATGGTGTCAGGTTTGAAAAACTGGCTTACTGATATAGTTATGGTGTGCATGCGGCCTTGTTGGCATCAGGGACCGGCGGCGCTTATTTCGCGGCAGCAAGAGGCGGGGAAGTTTGCCTCCAGAAAACCTGCACCACAAGTGGGGCAAGGTGGTTTTTTCACACGAGGACATAGGGTGGGAACCAAACATGGTGTCAGGTTCGAAAAACTGGCTTACTCACAAAGTTATGGTGTGCTTGCGGCCCTATTGGCATTGGGGACCGGCGGTGCTGATTTCACGGCAGCAGGAGGCGGGGAAGTATGCCTGCGGAAAACATGCACCGCGAGTGGGGCAAGGAAGTTTTTTCACACAGGGAATTAGGGTGGGAACCAAACATGGTGTCAGGTTTGAAAAACTGGCTTACTCACGAAGTTATGGAGTGCTTGTGACCTTGTTGGCTTCGGGGACCGGCGGTGCTGATTTCGCGGCAGCAAGAGGCGGGCAAATTTGCCTTCGGAAAACAAGCACCGTGAGTGGGGCAAGGCGGTTTTTTCACACGAGGACTTACGGTGGGAACCAAACAAGGTGTCAGGTTCAAGAAACTGGCTTAATCATGTAGTTATGTTGTGCATGCGGCCTTGTTGGCATCGGGGACCGGCGGTGCTGATTTCGCGGCAGCAAGAGGCGGGGAACTTTGCCTCTAGAAAACATGTACCACGAGTGGGGCAAGGCAGTTTTTTCACATGAGGACTTAGGGTGCAAACAAAACATGAAGTCAGGTTTGAAAAACTGGCTTACTCATGAAGTTATGGTGTGCTTACGGCCCTATTGGCATTGGGGATCGGCGGTGCTGATTTCATGGTAGCAGGAGGCGCGGAATTATGCCTGCGGAAAACATGCACCGTGAGTGGGGCAAGGCGGCTTTTTCCATAGGGAAATAGGGTGGGAACCAAACATGGTGTAAAGCTTGAAAAACTGGCTTACTCATGAAGTTATGGTGTGCTTGTGGCCTTGTTGGCATCGGGCACCGGCGGTGCAGATTTCACGGCAGCAAGAGGCGGGGAAGTTTGCCTCCAGAAAACATGCACCGCGAGTGGGGCAAGGCGGTTTTTTCACACGAGGACTTAGGGTGGGAACCAAACATGGTGTGAGGATTGAAAAACCGGCTTACTCATGTAGTTATGGTGTGCATGCGGCCTTGTTGGCATCGGGGACCGGCGGTGCTGGTTTCATGGCAGCAAGAGGCAGGGAAGTTTGCATCCAGAAAACATGCACCACGAGTGGAGCAAGGTGGTTTTTTCACACGAGGACTTAGGGTGGGAACCAAATGTGGTGTCAGGTTTGAAAAACTGGCTTACTCATGAAGTTATGGTGTGCTTACGAGCCTATTGGCCTTGGGGACCGGCAGTGCTGATTTCACGGCAGCAAGAGGCGGGGAAATATGCCTGCCGAAAACATGCACCACGAGTGCGGCAAGGTGGGTTTTTCACACAAGAAATTAGGCTGGGAACCAAACATGGTGTCAAGTTCAAAAAACTGGCTTACTCATGAAGTTATGGCGTGCTTGTGGCCTTGTTGGCTGCGGGGACCGGCGGTGCTGATTTCACGGAAGCAAGAGGCAGGCAAATTTGAATCCAGAAAACAAGCACCGTGAGTGGGGCAAGGCGGTCTTTTCACATGGGGACTTAGGGTGGGAACCAAACATTGTGTCAGGTTTGAAAAACTGGCTTACTCATATTGTTATGGTGTGCATGCGGCCTTGTTGGCATCGGGGACCGGCGGTGCTGATTTCGCGGCAACAAGAGGCGGGGAAGTTTGCCTCCAGAAAACATGCACCACGAGTGGGGCAAGGCGGTTTTTTCACACGAGGACTTAGGGTGGGATCCAAACATGGTGTTAGGTTTAAAAAACTAGCTTACTCGTGAAGTTATGGTGTGCTTGTGGCCCTATTGGCATTGGGGACAGGCGGTGCTGATTTCAAGGCAGCAAGAGGCGAGGAAGTAGGCCTGCGGAAAACATGCACCATGAGTGGGGCAAGGCAGTTTTTTCACACGAGGACTTAGGGTGGGAACCAAACATGGTGTCAGGTTTGAAAAACTGGCTTACTCATGAAGTAATGGTGTGCTTGCAGCCTTGTTGGCATCGGGGACCGGCACTGCTGATTTCGCGGTAGCAAGAGGCGGGCAAATTTGCCTCCGGAAAACAAGCACCGCGAGTGGGGCAAGGCGGTTTTTTCACACAGGGACTTAGGGTGGGAACCAAACATGGTGTCAATTTTTAAGAACTGGCTTACTCAAGTAGTTATGGTGTGCATGCTGCCTTGTTGGCATCGGGGACCGGTGGTGCTATTTTTGCGACAGCAAGAGGCGGGGAAGTTTGCCTCTAGAAAACTTGGTGTCAGGTTTGAAAAAATGGCTTACTCGCGAAGTTATGGTGTGCTTGCGGCCCTATTGGCATTGAGGACCGGCGGTGCTGATTTCACGACAGCAAGAGGCGGGGAAGAATGCCTGAGGAAAACATGCACCACGAGTGGGGCAAGGTGGTTTTTTCACATAGGGAATTAGGGTGGGAACCAAACATGGTGTCAAGTTCAAAAAACTGGCTTACTCATGAAGTTATGGTGTGCTTGCGGCCTTGTTGGCATCGGGGACCGGCGGTACTGATTTCGCGGCAGCAAGAGGCGGGCAAATTTGCCTCCGAAAAACAAGCACCGTGAGTGGGGCAAGGCGGTTTTTTCACACAGGGACTTAGGGTGGGAACCAAACATGGTGTCAAGTTTGAAAAACCGGCTTACTCATGTAGTTATGGTGTGCATGCAGCCTTGTTGGCATCGGGGACCGGCGGTGCTGATTTCGTGGCAGCAAGATGCGGGGAAGTTTGCCTCCAGAATAGATGCACCACGAGTGGGGCAAGGCAGTTTTTTCACACGAGGACTTAGGGTGGGAACCAAACATGGTGTCAGGTTTGAAAAACTGACTTACGTGAAGTTATGGTGTGCTTGTGGCCCTATTGGCATTGGGGACCGGCAGTGCTGATTTGACGGCAGTAAGAGGCGGGGAAGTACGGCTATAGAAAACTAGCGCCATGAGTGGGGCAAGGCAGTTTTTTCGTACAGGGAATTAGGGTGGGAACCAAACATGGTGTCAGGTTTGAAAAATTGGCTTACTCATGAAGTTATGCTGTGCTTCCGGCCTTTTTGGCATCAGGGACCGGCGGTGATGATTTCGCGGCAGCAAGAGGCTGGCAAATTTGCCTCCAAAAAATAAGCACCACGAGTGGGGCA
Source organism: Bothriochloa decipiens (assembly GCA_023333625.1). Classification (NCBI taxonomy): domain Eukaryota; kingdom Viridiplantae; phylum Streptophyta; class Magnoliopsida; order Poales; family Poaceae; genus Bothriochloa; species Bothriochloa decipiens. The sequence continues at coordinate 38,280 of JALGXP010000122.1, forward strand.
AGGTGGTTTTTTCACACGGGGACTTAGGGTGGGAACCAAGCATGGTGTCAGGTTTGAATAACTAGCTTAGTCATGTAGTTATGGTGTGCATGCGGCCTTGTTGGCACTGGGGACCGGCGGTGCTGATTTAGCAGCAGCAAGAGGCGGGCAAGTTTGCCTCCAGAAAACATGCACCACGAGTGGGGCAAGGCAGTTTTTTCACATGAGGACTTAGGGTGGGAACCAAACATGGTGTCAGGTTTGAAAAACTAGCTTACTCGTGAAGTTATGGTGTGCTTGCGGCCTTGTTGGCATCGGGGACCGGCGGTGCTGATTTCGTGGCAGCAAGAGGCGGGCAAATTTGCCTCTAGAAAATAAGCACCACGAGTTGGGCAAGGCGGTTTTTTCACACGATGACTTAGGGTGGGATCCAAACATGGTGTCAGGTTTGAAAAACTGGCTTACTCGTGAAGTAATGGTGTGCTTGCGGCCCTATTGGCATTGGGGACCGGCGGTGCTGATTTCATGACAGCAAGAGGCGGGGAAGTATGCCTACAGAAAACATGCACCGCGAGTGGGGCAAGGTGGTTTTTTAACACAAGGAATTAGGGTGGGAACCAAACATGGTGTCAGGTTCGAAAAACTGGCTTGCACACGAAGTTATGGTGTGCTTGCGGCCTTTTTGGCATCGGGGATCGGCAGTGCTGATTTCGCGGCAGCAAGAGGCGGGCAAATTTGCCTCCGAAAAACAAGCACTGCGAGTGGGGCAAGGCGGTCTTTTCACACAGGGACTTAGGGTGGGATCCAAACATGGTGTCAGGTTTGAAAAACTGGCTTACTCACGAAGTTATGGTGTGCTTGCGGCCCTAGTGGCATTGGGGACCGGCGGTGCTGATTTCAAGGCAGCAAGGGGCGAGGAAGTATGCCTGCAGAAAACATGCACAGTGAGTGGGGCAAGGCGGTTTTTTCACACGAGGACTTAGGGTGGGAACCAAACATGGTGTCAGGTTTGAAAAAACGGCTTACTCGTGAAGTTATGGTGTGCTTGCGGCCCTATTGGCATTGAGGACCGGCGGTGCTGATTTCACGACAGCTAGAGGCGGGGAAGTATGCCTGAGGAAAACATGCACCGCGAGTGGGGCAAGGTGGTTTTTTCACATAGGGAATTAGGGTGGGAACCAAACATGGTGTCAAGTTCGAAAAACTGGCTTACTCATGAAGTTATGGTGTGCTTGCGGCCTTGTTGGCATCGGGGACCGGTGGTGCTAATTTCGCAGCAGCAAGAGGCGGGCAAATTGGCCTCCGAAAAACAAGCACCGCAAGTGGGGTAGGGCGGTTTTTTCACATGGGGACTTAGGGTGGGAACCAAACATGGTGTCAAGTTTGAAAAACTAGCTTACACATGTAGTTATGGTGTGCATGCAACCTTGTTGGCATCGGGGACCGACGGTGCTGATTTCGCGGCAGCAAGATGCGGGGAAGTTTGCCTCCAGAATTCATGCACCAGGAGTGGGGCAAGGTGGTTTTTTCACACGAGGACTTAGGGTGGGAACCAAACATGGTGTCAGGTTTGAAAAACTGAATTACGCGAAGTTATGGTGTGCTTGTGGCCCTATTGGCATCGGGGACCAGCGGTGCTAATTTCGTGGCAGCAAGAGTCGGGCAAATTTGCCTCCGGAAAACAAGCACCACGAGTGGAGCAAGGTGGTTTTTTCACACGAGGACTTAGGGTGGGAACCAAATGTGGTGTCAGGTTTGAAAAACTAGCTTACTCACGAAGTTATGGTGTGCTTGCGTCCCTATTGGCCTTGGGGACCGGCGGTGCTGATTTCACAGCAGCAAGAGGCGGGGAAGTATGCCTACGAAAAACATGCACCGCGCGTGCGGCAAGGTGGTTTTTTCACACAAGAAATTAGGGTGGGAACCAAACATGGTGTCAGGTTTGTTGTTGCAAAATTATATCTGCAAACACACCGGGCTAATACCCAAAATCGATATCCGGAGCGTGCCAATCGATTTGACCTGTTAATCGACAAGGATGATAGATTTGAATAAAACCTGAACGAGAGGATAGCGATACGCCCGGACGTCAAAGCTCAGATGATACTCGATAACTGTTGAACAGATCAGACGAGACGACAGCGATACGCCCGGACGTCAAAGCCTGAATCTTGCTCGATAAAAGCAAAACCTGCAAGGCCGTCGGAGATCAAGTTGATGCAGCCCGTCGACTCTTGAAAGAACTCTTTGAAAAGGAAAAAGTACTGATGACGAAGTCGCCGAAAAGTAGATTGCTTGAAAAGTAGATAAAAATAATAGGTTTGTTGTATTGATGATTATTCTTTACATTGTCTCTCGGTACATATTTATACCCTGGTACTATGAGTCCTAAACAGACACGACAAAGTATTACCTAAACAAGTCTTATCTCTAAGGAATAAAAAATAACGACTCGTACCAAGGTCGGACTCAAAAATAAACTAATAAAATAATGGCATAAATATCGCCAGTTTCCTTATCCATTGCTTTACGATGAAACCTCTATTGTTACGCTCTTCATCTCTGTAGATTCCATCGGCAACCCATCAATAACGACTCAGACCTGCTTTTCATGTCCTTCAGCTCCGCTTTCCATCGGCAACCATGCTTCAATCTCTATCGGCAACAGCCCTCTGGCTTCATCGGCAACGTACGAGATCAACATGTCCTTTGTCGGCACTCATCCATCGGCAACTCAGAAGCAACGCTGGAGAAGAACCACTCCCTTGCCGATCAGCACAGTTTTTGGTCCATATTGACACGTGTCAAAAAACGGTGTCAACAAGGTTTGAAAAACTGTCTCACTCACGAAGTTATGGCATGCTTGCGGCCTTGTTGGCTTCGGGGACCGGCGGTGCTGATTTCGCGGAAGCAAGAGGCGGGCAAATTTGCCTCCGGAAAACAAGCACCGCGAGTGGGGCAAGGCAGTCTTTTCACACTGGGACTTAGGGTGGGAACCAAACAAGGTGTCAGGTTCGAAAAACTAGCTTACTCATGTAGTTATGGTGTGCATGCGGCCTTGTTGGCATCGGGGACCGGCGGTGCTGATTTCGTGGCAACAAGAGGCGGGGAAGTTTGCCTCCAGAAAACAGGCACCACGAGTCGGGCAAGGCGGTTTTTTCACATGAGGACTTAGGGTGGGATCCAAACATGGTGTCAAGTTTGAAAAACTGGCTTACTCATGAAGTTATGGTGTGCATGCGGCCTTGTTGGCATCAGGGACCGGCGGTGCTGATTTCAAGGCAGCAAGAGGCGAGGATGTATGCCTCCAGAAAACATACACCACAAGTGGGGCAAGGCGGTTTTTTCACACGAGGACTTAGGGTGGGAACCAAAAATGGTGTCAGGTTTGAAAAACTGGCTTACTCGTGAAGTTATGGTGGGCTTGCGGCCTTGTTGGCATCGGGGACTGGCGGTGCTGATTTCGCGGCAGCAAGAGGCGGGCAAATTTGCCTCCGGAAAACAAGCACCGCGAGTGGGGCAAGGCAGTTTTTTCACATGGGGACTTAGGGTGGGAACCAAACATGGTGTCAGGTTTGAAAAACTGGCTTACTCAAGTAGTTATGGTGTGCATGCGGCCTTGTTGGCATCGGGGACCGGCGGTGCTGATTTCGCGGCAGCAAGAGGCGGGAAGTTTGCCTCCAGAAAACATGCACCACGAGTGGGGCAAGGCAGTTTTTTCACACAAGGACTTAGGGTGGGAACCAAACATGGTGTCAGGTTTGAAAAAACAGCTTACTCGCGAAGTTATGGTGTGCTTGCGGCGCTATTGGCATTGAGGACCGACGGTGCTGATTTCATGACAGCAAGAGGCGGGGAAGTAAGCCTGAGGAAAACATGCACCGCGAGTGGGGCATGGTGGTTTTTTCACACAGGGAATTAGGGTGGGAACCAAACATGGTGTCAAGTTCAAAAAACTGGCTTACTCATGAAGTTATGGTGTGCTTGCGGCCTTGTTGGCATCGGGGACCGGTGGTGTTGATTTCGCGGTAGCAAGAGGCGGGCAAATTTGCCTCCGGAAAACAAGCACCGCGAGTGGGGCAATGCAGTTTTTTCACACGGGGAATTAGGGTGGGAACCAAACATGGTGTCAAGTTTGAAAAACCGGCTTACTCATGTAGTTATGGTGTGCATGCAGCCTTGTTGGCATCAGGGACCGGCGGTGCTGATTTCGCGATAGCAAGATGCGGGGAAGTTTGCCTCCAGAATACATGCACCACGAGTGGGGCAAGGCGGTTTTTTCACATGAGGACTTAGGGTGGGAACCAAACATGGTGTCAGGTTTGAAAAATTCACTTACGCGAAGTTATGGTGTGCTTGTGGCTCTATTGGCATTGGGGACGGGCAGTGCTGATTTCACGGCAGCAAGAGGCGGGGAAGTATGCCTACGAAAAACATGCGCCGCGAGTGGGGCAAGGCAGTTTTTTCACACAGGGAATTAGGGTGGGAACCAAACATGGTGTCAGGTTTGAAAAATTGGCTTACTTGCGAAGTTATGCTGTGCTTGCGGCCTTTTTAGCATCAGGGACCGGCGGTCATGATTTTGCGGCAGCAAGAGGCGGCAAATTTGCCTCCAGAGAACAAGCACCACGATTGGGGCAAGGCGGTTTTTTCACATGAGGACTTAGGGTAGGAACCAAACATGGTGTCAGGTTTGAAAAACTGACTTACGCGAAGTTATGGTGTGCTTGTGGCCCTATTGGCATTGGGGACCGGCAGTGCTGATTTCACGGCAGCAAGAGGCGGGGAAGTATGCCTACGAAAAACATGCGCCGCGAGTGGGGCAAGGCAGTTTTTCCACACAGGGAATTAGGGTGGGAACCAAACATGGTGTCAGGTTTGAAAAATTGGCTTACTCACGAAGTTATGCTGTGCTTGCGGCCTTTTTAGCATCATGGACCGGCGGTCATGATTTCACGGCAGCAAGAGGCGGCAAATTTGCCTCCAGAGAACAAGCACCACGAGTGGGGCAAGGTGCTTTTTTCACATGAGGACTTAGGGTGGGAACCAAACATGGTGTCAGGTTTGAAAAACCAGCTTACTCATGTAGTTATGGTGTGCATGCGGCCTTGTTGGCACTGGGGACCGGCGGTGCTGCTTTAGCGGCAGCAAGAGGCGGGCAAGTTTGCCTCCAGAAAACATGCACCACAAGTGGGGCAAGGCAGTTTTTTCACATGAGGACTTAGGGTGGGAACCAAACATGGTGTCAGGTTTGAAAAACTGGCTTACTCGTGAAGTTATGGTGTGCTTGCGGCCTTGTTGGCATCGGGGACCGGCGGTGCTGATTTCGCGGCAGCAAGAGGCGGGCAAATTTGCCTCTGGAAAACAGGCACCACGAGTGGGGCAAGGTGGTTTTTTCACATGACAAATTAGGGTGGGATCCAAACATGGTGTCAGGTTTGAAAAACTAGCTTACTCTCAAAGTAATAGTGTGCTTGCGGCCCTATTGGCATTAGGGACCGGCGGTGCTGATTTCACGACAGCAAGAGGCGGGGAAGTATGCCTACAGAAAACATGCACCGCGAGTGGGGCAAGGCGGTTTTTTAACACAAGGAATTGTGGTGGGAACCAAACATGGTGTCAGGTTCAAAAAACTAGCTTACACGCGAAGTTATGGTATGCTTGCGGCCTTGTTGGCATCGGGGACCGGTGGTGCTGATTTCGCGGCAGCAAGAGGTGGGCAAATTTGCCTCCGAAAAACAAGCACCGTGAGTGGGGCAAGGCAGTTTTTTCACACAGGGACTTAGGGTGGGAACCAAACATGGTGTCAGGTTTGAAAAACTGGCTTACTCATGTAGTTATGGTGTGCATGCGGCCTTGTTGGCAGCGGGGACCGGCGGTGCTGATTTCACGGCAGCAAGAGGCGGGGAAGTTTGCCCCTAGAAAACTTGCACCACGATTGGGGCAAGGCAGTTTTTTCACATGAGGACTTAGGGTGCGAACCAAACATGGCGTCAGGTTTGAAAAACTGGCTTACTCGCGAAGTTGTGGTGTGTTGCGGCCCTACTGGCATTGGGGACCGGCGGTGCTGATTTCACGGCAGCAAGAGGCAGGGAAGTATGCCTACGGAAAACATGCACCGCGAGTGGGGCAAGGCGGTTTTTTCACACAGGGAATTAGGGTGGGAACCAAACATGTTGTCAGGTTCAAAAAACTGGCTTAATCGCGAAGTTATGGTGTGCTTGCAGCCTTGTTGGCATCGGGGACCAGCGGTGCTAATTTCTTGGCAGCAAGACGCGGGCAAATTTGCCTCCGGAAAACAAGCACCGCGAGTGGGGCAAGGTGGTTTTTTCATACAGGGACTTAGGGTGCGAACCAAACATGGTGTTAGGTTTGAAAAACCGGCTTACTCATGTAGTTATGGTGTGCATGTGGCCTTGTTGGCATTGAGGACCGTCGGTGCTGAATTCGCGGCAGCAAGAGGCAGGGAAGTTTGCCTCCAGAAAACATGCACCACGAGTGGGGCAAGGTGGTTTTTTCACACGAGGACTTAGGGTGGGAACCAAACATGGTGTCAGGTTTGAAAAACCGGCTTACTCACAAAGTTATGGTGTGCTTGCGACCCTATTGGCATTGGGGACCGGCGGTGCTGATTTCACGGCAGCAAGAGGCGGGGAAGTATGCCTACGGAAAACATGCACCGCGAGTTGGGCAAGGTAGTTTTTTCACATAGGGAATTAGGGTGGGAACCAAACATGGTGTTAGGTTCAAAAAACTGGCTTACTCACGAAGTTATGGTGTGCTTGCGGCCTTGTTGGCTTCGGGGACCGGCGGTGCTAATTTCGTGGCAGCAAGAGGCGGGCAAATTTGCCTCCAGAAAACAACCACCACGAGTGGGGCAAGGCAGTTTTTTCACATAGGGACTTAGGGTGGGAACCAAACATGGTGTCAGGTTTGAAAAACTGGCTTACTCATGTAGTTATGGTGTGCATGCGGCCTTGTTGGCATCGGGGACTGGCGGCACTGATTTCGCGGCAGCAAGAGGCGGGGAAGTTTGCCTCCAGAAAACATGCACCACAAGTGGGGCAAGGTGGTTTATTCACATGAGGACTTAGGGTGGGAACCAAACATGGTGTCAGGTTTGAAAAACTGGCTTACTCGCGAAGTTATGGTGTGCTTGCGGCCCTATTGGCATTGGGGACCGGCGGTGCTGATTTCACGATTGCAAGAGGCGGGGAAGTATGCCTATAGAAAACATGCACCGTGAGTGGGGCAAGGCGGTTTTTTCACACAAGGAATTAGGGTCGGAACCAAACATGGTGTCAGGTTCAAAAAACTGGCTTACTCATGAAGTTATGGTGTGCTTGCGGCCTTGTTGGCATCGGAGACCGGCGGTGCTAATTTTGCGGCAGCAAGAGGTGGGCAAATTTGCCTCCGAAAAATAAGCACCGCGAGTGGGGTAAGGCGGTTTTTACACATGGGGACTTAACATGGTGTCAAGTTTGAAAAACCGGCTTACTCATGTAGTTATGGTGTGCATGCGGCCTTGTTGGCATCGGGGACCAGCGGTGCTGATTTTGCGGCAGCAAGAGGCGGGGAAGTTTGCCTCCAGAAAACATGCACCACGAGTGGGGCAAGGCAGTTTTTTCACACGAGGACATAGGGTGGGATCCAAACATGGTGTCAGGTTGGAAAAATCGGCTTACTCGCGAAGTTATGGTGTGCTTGCGGCCCTATTGGCATTGGGGACCGGCGATGCTGATTTCATGGCAGCAAGAGGCGGGGAAGTACACCTGCGGAAAACATGCACCGCGAGTGGGGCAAGGTGGTTTTTTCACATAGGGAATTAGGGTAGGAACCAAACATGGGGTCAGGTTCAAAAAACTAGCTTACTCATGAAGTTATGGTGTGCTTGCGGCCTTGTTGGCATCGGGGACCAGCGGTGCTGATTTCGCAGCCGCAAGAGGTGGACAAATTTGCCTCCGAAAAACAAGCACCGCAAGTGGGGCAAGGCAGTTTTTTCACATGGGGACTTAGGGTGGGAACCAAACATGGTGTCAGGCTTGAAAAACCGGCTTACTCATGTAGTTATGGTGTGCATGCAGCCTTGTTGGCATCAGGGACCGGCGGTGCTGATTTCACGGCGGCAAGATGCAGGGAAGTTTGCCTCAGAAAACATGCACCACGAGTGGGGCAAGGTGGTATTTTCACACGAGGACTTAGGGTCAGAACCAAACATGGTGTTAGGTTTGAAAAACCAGCTTACTCGCGAAGTTATGGTGTGCATGTGACCCTAGTGGCATTGGGGACCGGTGGTGCTGATTTCATAGCATCAAGAGGCGGGGAAGTATGCCTGCGGAAAACATGCACCGCGAGTGGGGCAAGGCAGTTTTTTCACACAGGGAATTAGGGTGGGAAACAAACATGGTGTCAGGTTTGAAAAACTGGCTTACTCACAAAGTTAGGTGTGCCTGCGGCCTTGTTGGCTTCGAGGACCGGCGGTGCTGATTTTGCGGTAGCAAGAGGCAGGCAAATTTGCCTCCGGAAAACAAGCACTGCGAGTGGGGCAAGGCGGTTTTTTCACACAGGGCCCTACGGTGGGAACCAAACAAGGTGTCAGGTTTGAGAAACTGGCTCACTCATGTAGTTATGGTATGCATGCGGCCTTGTTGGCATCGGGGACCGGCGGAGCTGATTTCGTGGCAGCAAGAGGCGGGGAACTTTGCCTCCAGAAAACATGTACCACGAGTGGGGCAAGGCAGTTTTTTCACACGAGGACTTAGGGTGGGAACAAAACATGGTGTCAGGTTTGAAAAACCGGCTTACTCATGAAGTTATGGTGTGCTTGCGGCCCTATTGGCATTGGGGACCGGCGGTGCTGATTTCACGGCAGCAAGAGGCGCGGAAGTATGCCTACGGAAAACATGCACTGCGAGTGGGGCAAGGCGGTTTTTTCACACAAGGAATTAGGGTGGGAACCAAACATGGTGTCAGGTTCAAAAAACTGGCTTACTCGCGAAGTTATGGTGTGCTTATGGCCTTGATGGCATCAGGGACTGGCGGTGCTGATTTCACGGCAGCAAGAGGCGGGCAAATTTGCCTCCGAAAAACAAGCACCGCGAGTGGGGCAAGGCGGTTTTTTCACACGGGGACTTAGGGTGGGAACCAAACATGGTGTCAGGTTTGAAAAACTGGCTTACTCATGTAGTTATGGTGTGCATGCGGCCTTGTTGGCATCGGGGACCGGCGGTGCTGATTTCATGGCAGCAAGAGGCAGGGAAGTTTGCCTCTAGAAAACATGCACCATGAGTGGAGCAAGGTGGTTTTTTCACACGAGGACTTAGGGTGGGAACCAAATGTGGTGTCAGGTTTGAAAAACTGGCTTACTCACGAAGTTATGGTGTGCTTGCGACCCTATTGGCCTTGGGGACCGGCGGTGCTGATTTCACGGCAGCAAGAGGCGAGGAAGTATGCCTGCGAAAAACATGCACCGCGAGTGCGGCAAGGTGGTTTTTTCACACAAGAAATTAGGGTGGGAACCAAACATGGTGTCAGGTTCAAAAAACTGGCTACCTCATGAAATTATGGCGTGCTTGCGGCCTTGTTGGCTTCGGGGACCGGCGGTGCTGATTTCGCGAAAGCAAGAGGCGGGCAAATTTGCCTCCAAAAAACAAGCACGGCGAGTGCGGCAAGGCGGTGTTTTCACACAGGGACTTAGGGTGGGAACCAAACATGGTGTCAGGTTTGAAAAACTGGCTTACTCATGTAGCTATGGTGTTCATGCGGCCTTGTTGGCATCGGGGACCGGCGGTGCTGATTTCGCGGCAACAAGAGGCGGGGAAGTTTGCCTCCAGAAGACATGCACCACGAGTCGGGCAAGGCGGTTTTTTCACACGAGGACTTAGGGTGGGAACCAAACATGGTGTTAGGATTGAAAAATTGACTTACGGGAAGTTATGGTGTGCTTGTGGCTCTATTGGCATTGGGTACCGGCAGTGCTGATTTCACGGCAGCAAGAGGCGGGGAAGTATGCCTACGGAAAACATACACCAGGAGTGGGACAAGGCAATTTTTTCGCACAGGGAATTAGGGTGGGAACCAAACATGGTGTCAAGTTTGAAAAATTGGCTTACTCGCGAAGTTATGCTGTGCTTGCAGCCTTTTTGGCATTAGGGACCGGCGGTGATGATTTCACGGCAGCAACAGGCGGGCAAATTTGCCTCCAGAAAACAAGCACCACGAGTGGGACAAGGTGGTTTTTTCACATAGGGACTTAGGGTGGGAACCAAACATGGTGTCAAGGTTTGAAAAACTAGCTTACTCATGTAGTTATGGTGTGCATGCGGCCTTGTTGGCACTAGGGACCGGCGGTGCTGATTTAGCGGCAGCAAGAGGTGGGCAAGTTTGCCTCCAGAAAACATGCACCACGAGTGGGGCAAGGCAGTTTTTTCACATGAGGACTTAGGGTGGGAACCAAATTTGGTGTCAGGTTTGAAAAACTGGCTTACTCATGAAGTTATGGTGTGCTTGCGGCCTTGTTGGCATCGGGGACCGACGGTGCTGATTTCACGGCAGCAAGCGGCGGGCAAATTTGCCTCTGGAAAACAAGCACCACGAGTGGGGCAAGGCAGTTTTTTCACACAGGGACTTAGGGTGGTAACCAAACATGGTGTCATATTTAAAAACCAGCTTACTCATGTAGTTATGGCGTGCATGCGGCCTTGTTGGCATCGGGGACCGGTGGTGCTCATTTCACGGCAGCAAGAGGCGGGGAAGTTTGCCTCTAGAAAACTTGCACCACGAATGGGGCAAGGTGGTTGTTTCACACGAAGACTTAGGGTGGGAACCAAACATGGTGTCAGGGTTGAGAAAAGGCTTACTCACTAAGTTATGGTGTGCTTGCGGCCCTATTGGCATTTCGGACCGGCGGTGCTGATTTCACGGCAGCAAGAGGCGGGGAAGTATGCCTATGAAAAACATGCACCGCGAGTGGGGCAAGGTGGTTTTTTCACACAGGGAATTAGGGTGGGAACCAAACATGGTGTTAGGTTCGAAAAACTACTTACTCATGAAGTTATGGTGTGCTTGCGGCGTTGTTGGCATCGGGGGCCGGCGGTGCTGATTTCGCGGCAGCAAGAGGCGGGCAAATTTGCCTCCGGAAATCAAGCACCGTCAGTGGGGCAAGGCAGTTTTTTCACATGGGGACTTAACATGGTGCCAGGTTTGAAAAACAGGCTTACTCATGTAGTTAAGGTGTGCATACGGGCTTGTTGGCATTGGGGACCGGCGGTGCTGATTTCACAGCAGCAAGAGGCGGGGAAGTTTGCCTCCAGAAAACATGCACCACGAGTGGGGCAAGGCGGTTTTTTCACACGAGGAGTTAGGGTGGGATCCAAAAATGGTGTCAGGTTTGAAAAACTGGCTTACTTGATAAGTTATGGCGTGTTGCGGCCCTATTGGCATTGGGGACCGGCGATGCTGATTTCACGGCAGCAAGAGGCGAGGAAGTACGCCTACGAAAAATATGCACCGCGAGTGGTGCAAGGTAGTTTCTTCACACAGGGAATTAGGGTGGGAACCAAACATGGTGTCAGGTTCGAAAAACTAGCTTACTCATGAAGTTATGGTGTGCTTGCGGCCTTGTTGGCATCGGCGACCAGCGGTGCTGATTTTGCGGCAGCAAGAGGCGGGCAAATTTGCCTCCGAAAAACAAGCACCGCGAGTGGGGCAAGGCGGTTTTTCCACATGGGGACTTAGGGTGGGAACCAAACAAGCTGTCAGGTTTGAAAAACTGGCTTACTCATGTAGTTATGGTGTGCATGCGGCCATGTTGGTATCGGGGACCGGCGGTGCTGATTTCGTGGCAGCAAGAGGCACGGAAGTTTGCCTCCAGAAAACATGCACCATGAGTGGGGAAAGGCAGTTTTTTCACACGAGGACTTAGGGTGGGAACCAAACGTGGTGTCAGGTTTGAAAAACTAGCTTACTCACAAAGTTATGGTGTGCTTGCGACCCTATTAGCCTTGGGGACCGGCGATGCTGATTTCACGGCAGCAAGAGGCGGGGAAGTATGCCGGCGAAAAATTTGCACCGTGAGTGTGGCAAGGTGGTTTTTTCACACAAGAAATTAGGTTGGGAACCAAACATGGTGTCAGGTTTGAAAAATTGGCTTACTCGCAAAGTTATGCTGTGCTTGCGGCCTTTCTGGCATCAGGGACCGGCGGTGATGATTTCGCGGCAGCAAGAGGCGGGCAAATTTGCCTCCAGAAAACAAGCACCACGAGTGGGGCAAGGTGGTTTTTTCACACGGGGACTTAGGGTGGGAACCAAACATGGTGTCAGGTTTGAAAAACCAGCTTACTCATGCAGTTATGGTGTGCATGCGGCCTTGTTGGCATTGGGGACCGGTGCTGCTGATTTAGTGGCAGCAAGTGGCGGGCAAGTTTGCCTCCAGAAAACATGCACCACGAGTGGGGCAAGGCAGTTTTTTCACACAGGGACTTAGGGTGGGAACCAAGCATGGTGTCAGGTTTGAAAAACTGGCTTACTCATATAGTTATGGTGGGCATGCGGCCTTGTTGGCATCGGGGACCGGTGATGCTGATTTCACGACAGCAAGAGGCGGGGAAGTTTGCCTCCAGAAAACATGCACCACGAGTGGGGCAAGGCAATTTTTTCACACGAGGACTTAGGGTGGGAACCAAACATGGTGTCAGGTTTGAAAAACTGACTAACTCATGAAGTTATGGTGTGCTTGCGGCCCTATTGGCATTGGGGACCGGTGATGCTGATTTCACGGCAGCAAGAGGTGGGGAAGTATGCCTATGAAAAACATGCACCGTGAGTGGGGCAAGGCGGTTTTTTCACACAGGGAATTAGGGTGGGAACCAAACATGGTGACAGGTTCAAAACACTGGTTTACTCGTGAAGTTATGGTGTGCTTGTGGCCTTGTTGGCATCGGGGACTGGCGGTGATGATTTCATGGCAGCAAGAGGCGGGCAAATTTGAATCCGGAAAACAAGCACCATGAGTGGGGCAAGGCGGTTTTTTTATACGGGGACTTAGGGTGGGAACCAAATATGGTGTCAGGTTTGAAAAACTGGCTTACTCATGTAGTTAAGGTGTGCATGCGGCCTTGTTGGCATCGAGGACCGACAGTGCTGATTTCAAGGCAGCAAGAGGCGGGGAAGTTTGCCTCCAGAAAATGCACCATGTGTGGGGCAAGGCTATTTTTTCACACGAGGACTTAGGGTGGGAACCAAACATGGTGTTAGGTTTGAAAAACTGGCTTACTCATGAAGTTATGGTGTGCTCGCGGCCTTGTTGGCATCGGGGACCGGCGGTGCTGATTTCACGGCAGCAGGAGGCGGGCAAATTTGCCTCTGGAAAACAAGCTCTGCGAGTGGGGCAAGGCGGTTTTTTCACACGGGGACATAGGGTGGGAACCAAACATGGTGTCAGGTTTGAAAGACTGGCTTACTCATGTAGTTATGGTGGGCATGCGGCCTTGTTGGCATCGGGGACCGGTGATGCTAATTTCGTGGCAGCAAGACGCGGGAAGTTTGCCTCCAGGAAACATGCACCACGAGTGGGGAAGGCGGTTTTTTCACATGAGGACTTAGGGTGGGAATCAAACATGGTGTCAAGTCTAAAAAACTGACTTACTCATGAAGTTATGGTGTGCTTGCGGCCCTATTGGCATTGGGGACTGGCGGTGCTGATTTCACGGCAGCAAGAGGCGGGGAAGTATGCCTACGGAAAACATGCACCGTGAGTGGAGCAAGGTGGTTTTTTCACACGAGGACTTAGGTGGGAACCAAACGTGGTGTCAGGTTTGAAAAACTAGCTTACTCACGAAGTTATGCTGTGCTTGCAGCCTTTTTGGCATCAGGGACCGGCGGTGATGATTTCGCGGCAGCAAGAGGCGGGCAAATTTGCCTCCAGAAAACAAGCACCACGAGAGGGGCAAGGTGGTTTTTTCACACGGGGACTTAGGGTGGGAACCAAACATGGTGTCAGGTTTGAAAAACCAGCTTACTCATGTAGTTATGGTGTGCATGCGGCCTTGTTGGCACTGGGGACCGGCACTGCTGATTTAGCGGCAGCAAGAGGCGGGCAAGTTTGCCTCCAGAAAACATGCACCACGAGTGGGGCAAGGCAGTTTTTTCACATGAGGACTTAGGGTGGGAACCAAACATGGTGTCAGGTTTGAAAAACTGGCTTACTCATGAAGTTTTGGTGTGCTCGCGGCCTTGTTGGCATCGGGGACCGGCGGTGCTGATTTCGTGGCAGCAAGAGGCGGGGAAGTTTGCCTCCAGGAAACATGCACCACGAGTGGGGCAAGGCGGTTTTTTCACATGAAGACTTAGGGTGGGAACGAAACATGGTGTCAGGTCTAAAAAACTGACTTACTCGTGAAGTTATGGTGTGCTTGCGGCCCTATTGGCATTGGGGACCGGCGGTGCTGATTTCACGGCAGCAAGAGGCGAGGAAGTATGCCTACGAAAAACATGCACCGTGAGTGGAGCAAGGTGGTTTTTTCACACGAGGACCAAGGGTGGGAACCAAACGTGGTGTTAGGTTTGAAAAACTGGCTTACTCGCAAAGTTATGGTGTGCTTGCGACCCTATTAGCCTTGGGGACCGGCAGTGCTGATTTCATGGCAGCAAGAGGAGGGGAAGTATGCCTGCGAAAAATTTGCACCGTGAGTGTAGCAAGGTGGTTTTTTCACATAAGAAATTAGGGTGGGAACCAAACATGGTGTCAGGTTTGAAAAATTGGCTTACTCGCGAAGTTATGCTGTGCTTGTGGCCTTTTTGGCATCAGGAACCGGCGGTGATGATTTCGCGACAGCAAGAGGCGGGCAAATTTGCCTCCAGAAAACAAGCACCACGAGTGGGGCAAGGTGGTTTTTTCACACGGGGACTTAGGGTGGGAACCAAACATGGTGTCAGGTTTGAAAAACCAGATTACTCATGTAGTTATGGTGTGCATGTGGCCTTGTTGGCACTGGGGACCGGCGCTGCTGATTTAGCGGCAGCAAGAGGCGGGCAAGTTTGCCTCCAGAAAACATGCACCACGAGTGGGGCAAGGCAGTTTTTTCACATGAGGACTTAGGGTGGGAACCAAACATGGAGTCAGGTTTGAAAAACTGGCTTACTCATGAAGTTATGGTGTGCTCGAGGCCTTGTTGGCATCGGGGACCGGCGGTGCTGATTTCGCGGCAGCAAGAGGCGGGCAAATTTGCCTCCGGAAAACAAGCACCGTGAGTGGGGAAGGCAATTTTTTCACACAGGGACTTAGGGTGGGAACCAAGCATGGTGTCAAGTTTGAAAAACTGGCTTACTCATGTAGTTATGGTGGGCATGCAGCCTTGTTGGCATCGGGGACTGGTGATGCTGATTTCACGGCAGCAAGAGACGGGGAAGTTTGCCTCTAGAAAACATGCACCACGAGTGGGGCAAGGCAGTCTTTTCACACCAGGACTTAGGGTGGGAACCAAACATGGTGTTGGGTTTGAAAAACTGACTAACTCATGAAGTTATGGTGTGCTTGCGGCCCTATTGGCATTTCGATCGGCGGTGCTGATTTCACGGCAGCAAGAGGCGGGGAAGTATGCCTACGAAAAACATGCACCGTGAGTGGGGCAAGGCGGTCTTTTCACACAGGGAATTAGGGTGGGAACCAAACATGGTGTCAGGTTCAAAACACTGGCCTTGTTGGCATCGGGGACCGGCGGTGATGATTTCACGGCAGCAAGAGGCGGGCAAATTTGAATCCGAAAAACAAGCACCACGAGTGGGGCAGGGCAGTTTTTTTATACGGGGACTTAGGGTGGGAACAAAACATGGTGTCAGGTTTGAAAAACTAGCTTACTCATGTAGTTAAGGTGTGCATGCGGCCTTGTTGGCATCGGGGACCGGCAGTGCTGATTTCTAGGCAGCAAGAGGCGGGGAAGTTTGCCTCCAGAAAACATGCACCATGAGTAGGGCAAGGCAGTTTTTTCACACGAGGACTTAGGGTGGGAACCAAACATGGTGTCAGGTTTGAAAAACTGGCTTACTCGTGAAGTTATGGTGTGCTCGCGGCCTTGTTGGCATCGGGGACCGGCGGTGCTGATTTCACGACAGCAAGAGGCGGGCAAATTTGCCTCCGAAAAACAAGCACCGCGAGTGGGGCAAGGTGGTTTTTTCACATGGGGACATAGGGTGGGAACCAAACATGGTGTTAGGTTTGAAAGACTGGCTTACTCATGTAGTTATGGTGGGCATGCGGCCTTGTTGGCATCGGGGACCGGTGATGCTAATTTTGCGGAAGCAAGAGGCGGGGAAGTTTGCCTCCCGGAAACATGCATCACGAGTGGGGCAAGGCGGTTTTTTCACATGAGGACTTAGGGTGGGAACCAAATATGGTGTCAGGTCTGAAAAACTGACTTACTCATGAAGTTATGGTGTGCTTGCGGCCCTATTGGCATTGGG
>JALGXP010000122.1:61019-71761 GCA_023333625.1 Bothriochloa decipiens
GTGAAATCAGCACCGCCGGTCCCCAATGCCAATAGGGCCGCAAGCACACCATAACTTTGTGAGTAAGCCAGTTTTTCAACCCTGACACCATGTTTGGTTCCCACCCTAAGTCTTCGTGTGAAACAACTACCTTGCCCCATTCGTGGTGCAAGTTTTCTAGAGGCAAACTTCCCCGCCTCTTGCTGCCAGGAAATGAGCACCACCGGTCCCCGATGCCAACAAGGCCGCATGCACGCCATAACTACATGAGTAAGCTGGTTTTTCAAACCTGACACCATGCTTGTTTCCCACCCTAAGTCCCTGTGTGAAAAAACTGCCTTGCCCCACTCGTGGTGCTTGGTTTCCAGAGGCAAATTTGCCCGCCTCTTGCTGCCGCGAAATCAGCACCGCCGGTCCCCGATGCCAACAAGGCCGCAAGCACACCATAACTTCATGAGTAAGCCAGTTTTTCAAACCTGACACCATATTTGGTTCCCACCCTAAGTCCTCATGTGAAAAAACTGCCTTGCCCCACTCGTGGTGCTTGTTTTCTGGAGGCAAACTTGCCCGCCTCTTGCTATCGCTAAATCAGCACTGCTGGTCCCCAGTGCCAACAAGGCCGCATGCACACCATAACTACATGAGTAAGCTAGTTTTTCAAACCTGACACCATGTTTGGTTCCCACCCTAAGTCCCCGTGTGAAAAAACCACCTTGCCCCACTCGTGGTGCTTGTTTTCTGGAGGCAAATTTGCCCGCCTGTTGCTGCCGCGAAATCATCACCGCCGGTCCCTGATGCCAAAAAGGCCGCAAGCACAGCATAACTTCATGAGTAAGCCAATTTTTAAAACCTGACACCATGTTTGGTTCCCACCCTAAATCCCTGTGTGAAAAAATTTCCTTGCCCCACTCGCGGTGCATGTTTTCCATAGGCATACTTCCCCGCCTCTTGCTGCCGTGAAATCAGCACTGCCGGTACCCAATGCCAATAGAGCCACAAGCACACCATAACTTCCCGTAAGTCAGTTTTTCAATCCTGACACCATGTTTAGTTCCCACCCTAATTTCTTGTGTGAAAAAACCACCTTGCTGCACTCGCGGTGCATGTTTTCCGCAGGCATACTTCCTCGCCTCTTGCTGCCGTGAAATCAGCACCGTCGGTCCCCAAGGCCAATAGAGTCGCAAGCACACCATAACTTCGTGAGTAAGCCAGTTTTTAAAACCTGACACCACATTTGGTTCCCACCCTAAGTCCTCATATGAAAAAACCACCTTGCTCCACTCGTGGTGCATGTTTTGTAGAGGCAAACTTCCCTGCCTATTGCTGCCGCGAAATCAGCACCGCCGGTCCCCGATGCCAACAAGGCCGCATGCAACCAATAACTACATGAGTAAGCCAGTTTTTCAAACCTGACACCATGTTTGGTTCCCACCCTAATTCCTTGTGTGAAAAAACCGCCTTGCCCCACTCGCAGTGCATGTTTTCCGTAGGGATACTTCCTCGCCTCTTGCTGTCGTGAAATCAGCACCGCCGGTCCCCAATGCCAATAGGGCCGCAAGCACACCATAACTTCATGAGTAAGCCAGTTTTTCAAACCTGACACCATGTTTGGATCCCACCCTAAGTCCTTGTGTGAAAAAACTGCCTTGCTCCACTCGTGGTGCATGTTTTCTGAGGCAAACTTCCCCACCTCTTGCTGCCGTGAAATCAGCGCCGCCGGTGCCCGATGCCAGCAAGGCCGCATGCACACCATAACTACATGAGTAAGCTAGTTTTTCAAACTTTACACCATGTTTTGTTCCCTCCCTAAGTCCCCGTGTGAAAAAACCGCCTTGCCCCACTCGCAGTGCTTGTTTTCCGGAGGCAAATTTGCCCGCGTCTTGCTGCCACAAAATCAGCACCGTCGGTCCCCGATGCCAACAAGGCCGCGAGCACACCATAAATTCATGAGTAAGCCAGTTTTTCAAACCTGACACCATGTTTGGTTCCCACCCTAATTCCATGTGTGAAAAAACTGCCTTGCCCCACTCGCGGTGCATGTTTTCGGAGGCATACTTCCCCGCCTCTTGCTGTCGTGAAATCAGCACCGCTAGTCCCCAATGACAATAGGGCCGCAAGCACACCATAACTTCATGAGTAAGCCAGTTTTTCAAACCTGACACCATGTTTGGTTCCCACCCTAAGTCCTCCTATGAAAAAACTGCATTGCCCCACTCATGGTGCATGTTTACTGGAGGCAAACTTCCCCGCCTCTTGCTGTCGTGAAATCAGCACCACCGGTCCCCGATGCCAACAAGGCCGCATGCACACCATAACTACATGAGTAAGCTGGTTTCTCAAACCTGACACCATGTTTGGTTCCCACCCTAAGTCCCTGTGTGAAAAAACTACCTTGCCCCACTCGCGATGCTTGTTTTCCGGAGGCAAATTTGCCCGCCTCTTGCTGCCGCAAAATCAGCACCGCCGGTCCCCGATGCCAACAAGGCCGCAAGCTCACCATAACTTCACGAGTAAGCCGGTTTTTCAAACCTGACACCATGTTTGGTTCCCACCCTAATTCTCTATGGGAAAAACCCGCCTTGCCCCACTCGCGGTGCATGTTTTCCACAGGCATACTTCCGCGCCTCTTGCTACCGTGAAATCAGCACCGCCGGTCCCCAATGCCAATAGGGCCGCAAGCACACCATAACTTCATGAGTAAGCCGGTTTTTCAAACCTGACACCATGTTTTGTTCCCACCCTAAGTCCTCGTGTGAAAAAACCGCCTTGCCCCACTCGTGGTACATGTTTTCTGGAGGCAAAGTTCCCCGCCTCTTGCTGCTGCGAAATCAGCTCCGCCAGTCCCCGATGCCAATAAGGCCGCATGCACACCATAACTACATGAGTAAGCCAGTTTCTCAAACCTGACACCTTGTTTGGTTCCCACCGTAAGTCCCCGTGTGAAAAAACCGCCTTGCCCCACTTGCGGTGCTTGTTTTTCGGAGGCAAATTTGCCTGCCTCTTGCTGCCGCAAAATCAGCATCGCCGGTCCCCGAAGCCAACAAGGCCGCAAGCACACCATAACTTTGTGAGTAAGCCAGTTTTTCAAACCTGACACCATGTTTGGTTCCTACCCTAATTCCCTGTGTGAAAAAACTTTCTTGCCCCACTCGCGGTGCATGTTTTTCGCAGGCATAATTCCCCGCCTCTTGATGCTATGAAATCAGCACCGCCGGTCCCCAATGCCAATAGGGTCACATGCACACCATAACTTCACGAGTAAGCTGGTTTTTCAAACCTAACACCATGTTTGGTTCCCACCCTAAGTCCTCATTAAAAAAAAAAACCTTGCCCCACTCGTGGTGCATGTTTTCTGGAGGAAAACTTCCCTGCATCTTGCCACCGTGAAATCAGCACCGCCGGTCCCCGATGCCAACAAGGCCGCATGCACAGCACAACTACATGAGTAAGCCGGTTTTTCAAACCTGACACCATGTTTGGTTCCCACCCTAAGTCCCCATGTGAAAAAACCGCCTTGCCCCACTCGCGGTGCTTGTTTTCCGGAGGCGAATTTTCCCACCTCTTGCGGCCGCGAAATCAGCACCGCTGGTCCCCGATGCCAACAAGGCCGCAAGCACACCATAACTTCGCGAGTAAGCTAGTTTTTTGAACCTGACCCCATGTTTGGTTCCTACCCTAATTCCCTGTGTGAAAAAACCGCCTTGCCCCACTCGCGGTGCTTGTTTTCCGTAGGCATACTTCCCCGCCTCTTGCTGCCATGAAATCAGCATCACCGGTCCCCAATGCCAATAGGGCCGCAAGCACACCACAACTTTGCGAGTAAGCCGATTTTTCAAACCTGACACCATGTTTGGATCCCATCCTAAGTCCTCGTGTGAAAAACCTGCCTTGCCCCACTCATGGTGCATGTTTTCTGGAGGCAAACTTCCTCGCCTCTTGCTGCCGCGAAATCAGCACCGCCGGTCCACGATGCCAACAAGGCCACATGCACACCATAACTACATGAGTAAGCCGATTTTTCAAACCTGACACCATGTTTGGTTCCCACCCTAAGTCGCCATGTGAAAAAACCGCCTTGCCCCACTCGCGGTGCTTGTTTTCCGGAGGCAAATTTGCCCACCTCTTGCGGCCACGAAATCAGCACCGCTGGTCGCCGATGCCAACAAGGCCGCAAGCACACCATAACTTCGTGAGTAAGCTAGTTTTTTGAACCTGACCCCATGTTTGGTTCCTACCCTATTTCCCTGTGTGAAAAAACCACCTTGCTCCACTCGCGGTGCATGTTTTCCATAGGCATACTTCCCCGCCTCTTGCTGCCATGAAATCAGCATCGCCGGTCCCCGAAGCCAACAAGGCCGCAAGCACACCATAACTTCGTGAGTAAGCCAGTTTTTCAAACCTGACACCATGTTTGGTTCCTGCCCTAATTCCTTGTGTGAAAAAACTGCCTTGCCCCACTCGTGGTGCATGTTTTCTAGAGGCAAACTTCCTCGCCTCTTGCCGCCGCGAAATCAGCACTGCCGGTCCACGATGCCAACAAGGCCGCATGCACACCATAACTACATGAGTAAGCCAGTTTTTCAAACCTGACACCATGTTAAGTCCCCATGTGAAAAAACCGCCTTACCCCACTCGCGGTGCTTGTTTTCCGAAGGCAAATTTGTCCGCCTCTTGCTGTCGCAAAATCAGCACCGCCGGTCTCCGATGCCAACAAAGCCGCAAGCACACCATAACATCATGAGTAAGCCAGTTTCTCGAACCTGACACCATGTTTGGTTCCCACCCTAATTCCATTTGTGAAAAAACTGCCTTGCCCCACTCGCGGTGCATGTTTTCTATAGGCATACTTCCCCGCCTCTTGCTACCGTGAAATCAGCACCGCCGGTCCCCAATGCCAATAGGGCCGCAAGCACACCATAACTTCATGAGTAAGCCGGTTTTTCAAACCTGACACCATGTTTTGTTCCCACCCTAAGTCCTCGTGTGAAAAAACCGCCTTGCCCCACTCGTGGTACATGTTTTCTGGAGGCAAAGTTCCCCGCCTCTTGCTGCTGCGAAATCAGCTCCGCCAGTCCCCGATGCCAATAAGGCCGCATGCACACCATAACTACATGAGTAAGCCAGTTTCTCAAACCTGACACCTTGTTTGGTTCCCACCGTAAGTCCCCGTGTGAAAAAACCGCCTTGCCCCACTTGCGGTGCTTGTTTTTCGGAGGCAAATTTGCCTGCCTCTTGCTGCCGCAAAATCAGCATCGCCGGTCCCCGAAGCCAACAAGGCCGCAAGCACACCATAACTTTGTGAGTAAGCCAGTTTTTCAAACCTGACACCATGTTTGGTTCCTACCCTAATTCCCTGTGTGAAAAAACTTTCTTGCCCCACTCGCGGTGCATGTTTTTCGCAGGCATAATTCCCCGCCTCTTGATGCTATGAAATCAGCACCGCCGGTCCCCAATGCCAATAGGGTCACATGCACACCATAACTTCACGAGTAAGCTGGTTTTTCAAACCTAACACCATGTTTGGTTCCCACCCTAAGTCCTCATTAAAAAAAAAAACCTTGCCCCACTCGTGGTGCATGTTTTCTGGAGGAAAACTTCCCTGCATCTTGCCACCGTGAAATCAGCACCGCCGGTCCCCGATGCCAACAAGGCCGCATGCACAGCACAACTACATGAGTAAGCCGGTTTTTCAAACCTGACACCATGTTTGGTTCCCACCCTAAGTCCCCATGTGAAAAAACCGCCTTGCCCCACTCGCGGTGCTTGTTTTCCGGAGGCGAATTTTCCCACCTCTTGCGGCCGCGAAATCAGCACCGCTGGTCCCCGATGCCAACAAGGCCGCAAGCACACCATAACTTCGCGAGTAAGCTAGTTTTTTGAACCTGACCCCATGTTTGGTTCCTACCCTAATTCCCTGTGTGAAAAAACCGCCTTGCCCCACTCGCGGTGCTTGTTTTCCGTAGGCATACTTCCCCGCCTCTTGCTGCCATGAAATCAGCATCACCGGTCCCCAATGCCAATAGGGCCGCAAGCACACCACAACTTTGCGAGTAAGCCGATTTTTCAAACCTGACACCATGTTTGGATCCCATCCTAAGTCCTCGTGTGAAAAACCTGCCTTGCCCCACTCATGGTGCATGTTTTCTGGAGGCAAACTTCCTCGCCTCTTGCTGCCGCGAAATCAGCACCGCCGGTCCACGATGCCAACAAGGCCACATGCACACCATAACTACATGAGTAAGCCGATTTTTCAAACCTGACACCATGTTTGGTTCCCACCCTAAGTCGCCATGTGA
The DNA here is from genome assembly GCA_023333625.1 of Bothriochloa decipiens. Taxonomy (NCBI): domain Eukaryota; kingdom Viridiplantae; phylum Streptophyta; class Magnoliopsida; order Poales; family Poaceae; genus Bothriochloa; species Bothriochloa decipiens. The sequence goes on from JALGXP010000122.1 coordinate 67,295, forward strand.
AAAAACCGCCTTGCCCCACTCGCGGTGCTTGTTTTCCGGAGGCAAATTTGCCCACCTCTTGCGGCCACGAAATCAGCACCGCTGGTCGCCGATGCCAACAAGGCCGCAAGCACACCATAACTTCGTGAGTAAGCTAGTTTTTTGAACCTGACCCCATGTTTGGTTCCTACCCTATTTCCCTGTGTGAAAAAACCACCTTGCTCCACTCGCGGTGCATGTTTTCCATAGGCATACTTCCCCGCCTCTTGCTGCCATGAAATCAGCATCGCCGGTCCCCGAAGCCAACAAGGCCGCAAGCACACCATAACTTCGTGAGTAAGCCAGTTTTTCAAACCTGACACCATGTTTGGTTCCTGCCCTAATTCCTTGTGTGAAAAAACTGCCTTGCCCCACTCGTGGTGCATGTTTTCTAGAGGCAAACTTCCTCGCCTCTTGCCGCCGCGAAATCAGCACTGCCGGTCCACGATGCCAACAAGGCCGCATGCACACCATAACTACATGAGTAAGCCAGTTTTTCAAACCTGACACTATGTTTGGTTCCCACTCTAAGTCCTCGTGTGAAAAGACCGCCTTGCCCCAATCGCGGTGCTTGTTTTCCGGAGGCAAGTATGCCCGCCTCTTGCTTCCACGAAATCAGCACCGCCGGTCCCCGAAGCCAACATAGCCGCAAGCACACCATAACTTCGTGAGTAAGCCAGTTTTTCAAACCTGACACCATGTTTGGTTCCCACCCTAATTCCCTGTGTGAAAAAACCGCCTTGCCCCACTTGCGGTGCATGTTTTTCGCAGGCATACTTCCCCGCCTCTTGCTGCCGTGAAATCAGCACCGCCGGTCCCCAATGCCAATAGGGCCGCAAGCACACCATAACTTCACGAGTAAGCCAATTTTTCAAACCTGACACCATGTTTGGATCCCACCCTAAGTCATTGTGTGAAAAAACAGCCTTGCCCCACTCGTGGTGCTTGTTTTCCAGAGGCAAATTTGCCCGCCTCTTGCTGTCGCGAAATCAGCACCGCGGTCCCCGATGCCAACAAGGCCGCAAGCACACCATAACTTCATGAGTAAGCCAGTTTTTCAAACCTGACACCATATTTGGTTCCCACCCTAAGTCCTCGTGTGAAAAAACTGCCTTGCCCCACTCATGGTGCATGTTTTCTGGAGGCAAACTTGCCCGCCTCTTGCTGCCGCTAAAGGAGCACCGCCGGTCCCCAGTGCCAACAAGGCCGCATGCACACCATAACTACATGAGTAAGCTGGTTTTTTGAACCTGACACCATGTTTGGTTCCCACCCTAAGTCCTCCTGTGAAAAAACCACCTTGCCCCACTCGTGGTGCTTGTTATCTGGAGGCAAATTTGCCGCCTCTTGCTGTCGCAAAATCATGAACGCCGGTCCCTGATGCTAAAAAGGCTGCAAGCACAGCATAACTTTGCGAGTAAGCCAATTTTTCAAACCTGACACCATGTTTGGTTCCCACCCTAATTCCCTGTGTGGAAAAACTGCCTTGCCCCACTCCAGGCGCATGTTTTTCGTAGGCATACTTCCCTGCCTCTAGCTGCCGTGAAATCCGCACTGCCGGTCCCCAATGCCAATAGGGCCACAAGCACACCATAACTTCACGAGTAAGCTGTTTTTTCAAACCTGACACCATGTTTGGTTCCCACCCTAAGTCCTTGTGTGAAAAAACCGCCTTGCCCCACTAGTGGTGCATGTATTCTAGAGGCAAACTTCCTCGCATCTTGCTGCCGCGAAATCAGCACCGTCGGTCCCCGATGCCAACAAGGCCGCATGCACACCATAACTACATGATTAAGCTAGTTTCTCAAACCTGACACCTTGTTTGGTTCCCACCGTAAGTCCCCGTGTGAAAAAACCGCCTTGCCCCACTCGCGGTGCTTATTTTCTGGAGGCAAATTTTCCCGCCTCTTGCTGCCGCGAAATCAGCACTGCCGGTCCCCGAAGCCAAGAAGGCCGCAAGCACACCATAACTTCATGAGTAAGCTAGTTTTTCAAACCTGACACCATGTTTGGTTCCCACCCTAATTCCCTGTGTGAAAAAACCGCCTTGCCCCACTCACGGTGCATGTTTTCCGCAGGCATACTTCCCCGCATCTTGCTGCCGTGAAATCAGCACCGCCGGTCCCCAATCCCAATAGGGCCGCAAGCACACCATAACTTCGCGAGTAATCCAGTTTTTCAAACCTGACACCATGTTTGGTTCCCACCCTAAGTCCTCATGTGAAAAAACCACCTTGCCCCACTTGTGGTGCATGTCTTCTGGAGGCAAACTTCCCCGCCTCTTGCTGCCGCGAAATCAGCGCCGCCGGTCCCCGATGCCAACAAGGCTACATGCACACCATAACTACATGAGTAAGCCAGTTTTTTGAACCTGACACCATGTTTGGGAACCTAAGTCCCTGTGTGAGAAAACCGCCTTGCCCCACTCACGGTGGTTGTTTTCTGGAGGCAAATTGGCCCGCCTCTTGCTGCCACAAAATCAGCACCGCCGGTCCCCGAAGCCAACAAGGCCGCGAGCATACCATAACTTCGCGAGTAAGCCAGTTTTTTGAACTTGACACCATGTTTGGTTCCCACCCTAATTCCCTGTGTGAAAAAACCGCCTTGTCCAACTCGCGGTGCATGTTTTCCGCAGGCATACTTCCCCGTCTCTTGCTGCCGTGAAATCAGCACCGCCGGTCCCCAATGCCAATAGGGTCGCAAGCACACCATAACTTCATGAGTAAGCCAGTTTTTCATACCTGACACCTTGTTTGGTTCCCACCCTAAGTCCTCATGTGAAAAAACCACCTTGCCCCACTCGTGGTGCATGTTTTCTGGAGGCAAACTTCCCTGCCTCTTGCTGCCACGAATTCAGTACCGTCGGTCCCCGATGCCAACAAGACCGCATGCACACCATAACTGCATGAGTAAGTCGGTTTTCAAACCTGACAGCATGTTTGGTTCCCACCCTAAGTCCCCGTGTGAAAAAACCGCCTTGCCCCACTCGCGGTGCTTGTTTTCCGGAGGTAAATTTGCCCGCCTCTTGCTGCCGTGAAATCAGCACAGCCGGTCCCCGATGCCAACAAGGCCGCAAGCAGACCATAACTTCATGAGTAAGCCAGTTTTTCAAACCTAACACCATGTTTGGTTCCCACCCTAAGTCCTCGTATGAAAAAACTGCCTTGCCCCACTTGCCGCCTCTTGCTGCCGCTAAATCAGCACCGCCGGTCCCCAGTGCCAACAAGGCCGCATGCACACCATAACTACATGAGTAAGCTGGTTTTTTGAACCTGACACCATGTTTGGTTCCCACCCTAAGTCCTCCTATGAAAAAACCACCTTGCCCCACTTGTGGTGCTTGTTTTCTAGAGGCAAATTTGCCCGCCTCTTGCTGCCGCGAAATCATCATCGCCGGTCCCTGATGCTAAAAAGGCCGCAAGCACAGCATAACTTCGCGAGTAAGCCAATTTTTCAAACCTGACACCATGTTTGGTTCCCACCCTAATTCCCTGTGCGAAAAAACTGCCTTGCCCCACTCACGGCGCATGTTTTCCATAGGCATACTTCCTCGCCTCTTGCTGCCGTCAAATCAGCACTGCCGGTACCCAATGCCAATAGGGCCACAAGCACACCATAACTTCGCGTAAGTCAGTTTTTCAAACCTGACACCATGTTTGGTTCCCACCCTAAGTCCTCGTGTGAAAAAACCACCTTGCCCCACTCGTGATGCATGTTTTCTGGAGGCAAACTTCCCTGCATCTTGCCGCCGTGAAATCAGCACCGCTGGTCCCCGATGCCAACAAGGCCGCATGCACACCATAACTACATAAGCCGGTTTTTCAAACCTGACACCATGTTTGGTTCCCACCCTAAGTCCCCTTGTAAAAAAACCGCCTTGCCCCACTCGCGGTGCTTGTTTTCCGGAGGCGAATTTGCCCACCTCTTGCGGCCGCGAAATCAGCACCGCTGGTCCCCGATGCCAACATTGCCGCAAGCACACCATAACTTCACGAGTAAGCTAGTTTTTTGAACCTGACCCCATGTTTGGTTCCTACCCTAATTCCCTGTGTGAAAAAAACCGCCTTAACCCACTCGCGGTGCATGTTTTCCGTAGGCATACTTCTCCGCCTCTTGCTGCCATGAAATCAGCATCGCCGGTCCCCAATGCCAATAGGGCCGCAAGCACACCATAGCTTCGCGAGTAAGCCGATTTTTCAAACCTGACACCATGTTTGGATCCCACCCTAAGTCCTCTTGTGAAAAACCTTCCTTGCCCCACTCGTGGTGCATGTTTTCTGGAGGCAAACTTCCTCGCCTCTTGCTGCCGCAAAATCAGCACCGCCGGTCCATGATGCCAACAAGGCCGCATGCACACCATAACTACATGAGTAAGCCAGTTTTTCAAACCTGACACCATGTATGGTTCCCACCCTAAGTCCTCATGTGAAAAAACCGCCTTGCCCCACT
>JALGXP010001207.1:0-15840 GCA_023333625.1 Bothriochloa decipiens
GGGGGGCGCAGCGGGGGAGAGGACCTTATCGCGGCCACCATGGGGGGAGGTGAGATTAGAGGTGGCAGTCGGTGCCGGGGCAGCCTGCGGCTGGCTGGTCAGGACGATGGCGGGCGCAGAAGGGGCGGGAGGGGAGAGAGGAGTGTGAGGGTGAGGAGCGGCCGGGGAGAGGTGGGTCGGGAGAGGACGCGACGCGTCACAGACGGATGGTGCAGCAGGCGGCGGCGGCGCGCCGGTTCGCGAGCGCGGCTAGGGATGGCGTGGGGGGAGAAAACGAGCAGCAGTGGCGCAGGGACGACGGGTCCGTGCGAGGAGGAGGAGGCCGCCGGAGGGCAAGGAGACAGCGGCGGCGAGAGGGGCTTCGTTGGCGGCCTCGACCGCGCCGCAGCGACCGGCCCCGAAAGAGCCGCGGGAGCCGGGGGCTCGACTGGCTGTGAGGGCTCCCCACGCCGCCGGCAGTGCCACTTCGCGCGGGGGGTGGGGGGGACGGGGACCGGATCCGGTCCCGCCGGCGTCAGGGGAGGACCAGCGGCCGGTGGCGACGAGGCTCGGGCGGCGGCCGGCGGCGGCCTCGCGCGGGCGACCCACAGCGCGCGGCAGAGAAGGAGATGGGGTTGAGGGGACGGCCGGGGAGGTGGAGAGGGAGGGGGGATGAGGCGGATGCGGGCGCCAGGGTTGGGGCAGCCACCGGCGCCGGCGTCGCGTGGGCGACCGCCAGGGGTAACGGTCGGGTCGGAAGAAGCTATCCTAGTCTTTGCGCCTCCTCTGAGACTAATTTTTCTTTAAAATAGATATATAGAGGAGCCGGTGCGGTGAGAGTGTGACTCGCGTTACGCGGTTCAGGATGGCAACAATGACACCTCCAGCTCTTACTAGGTAAATGAATCCTCCTCTGTTCTATTTTTACGACTCCGTCATGTCTTTGCCCATTCTCGGCCGTTTCGGGCACAATCAAGAATTGATTAGTATTTCTCCCTTTCCAAACAAAGAAAAGGAATTGTTTGTTTTGGTAGTTCGTTAGTAGCGTGCACGTATTGGCCATATGGAATTGACATTCATGGAAAAAGGAAATGCTGGAGGAATGATTTGCACGTCGTATTGTGTTTTAGTGCACATTTGATACCTGACAATTTGGCCGGCTTTGCTCCCCTTTTAACACTTGTCGTTTTTGCAAGAGAATATATGTAGAGCGTAGACAGGATGCGCTGGCACAAATGCTGGGTGATTAAGCTTGCGTGTACGCTTGAGAGAGCCGAATTTTAAAGCTCCGGCCTCTATCTCCCATCACATGCCGGCAGTGGTTTCACCCTGTTGAGTTGAGATCCCTGGCCTGCAGCTCCTGCGGAGGAACCGAGCAGTTTTAGCGTCAAGGATTGTCGTTATCAGTAAGAGGCAAGCAAGCATAGACAACGCATTCTTGTTACTGTGGCTCATTTTGGTGCAAAAACCGTAGCGACGAACCGTGGAGTCCATTACTTTGTCTAACACTCGGCCCAGCCCAGGTGTCGTGCGGCCCACATGTTAGCGACACTGCTAAGCTCATCATAGGAACCTGCAAACCCGGCCGGTGCTGCGTCGTCCCACGCCTTTTTTTTCTTCTACCTCTTTCATTTGGAAATAGTCTAAACTAGAAAGCCGGAGCGCGGCGTTGCCGATCTTTGAGCTTAGCTGTTGTAGTTTTACGTAGCACTCTAGGATATATGATTTTATCAAATAAAATGAAATGCCTGTAGCTGAAGTTTTGCATTTGTTTTCCAATTGATCAATGCTGAGAGAATTTTTTGCGCAATGCATTGATATCTAATATCCTGCAAAGGAAAGAACAAAATGATCTTTGGATACATGAGATGTTCTTTGGCCTGGTGATTTGTTCTTTATTCAACTGTAAGTGCATGGGCGAAGTATACATCTCCATTGATAGGACGAATGGTGCAGTACATCAGTGTTTAAACATACAGATACAGAGAACAGATTTCAAATGGTAGGCCGTTTTGCAGAATGTTATCAAAATTAAAATTAAATGCAGAAACTTCATCATGCTCTAGAATTTTGATTTCCAAATAATAGTAATCAGTGTGATGACTTGTAGAAGTGATGACTTGTAGCTAGTTTCTTGACTTGCTTCGAGGGACTGCTAAACTACAGCTGGTTCCATATTGCCACTGAACTGAGAATACCTGAACCTAAAAGAATTAGTTACTCCTTTCAAGAATCAGCTGATACAGTAGGGACAATACAAATTTGAAAAGGAAAGAAAAAGACATGCCTAGTGTGGAGAGGACAACAATAAGCCTGATAGCAATAAAAAGAAGAGATACATGCCTGATAGTAATAAAAAGAAAGGATGCATGCCTGATAATGCCATGCCATGTTGTTTTCTGATAAAAACACTTAACCAGTCGCAATCTTCTTGGACCCAAACTTGGATAACCAGGTGATGTGGGCGAGCTAATTCAGTTGTGGTGATGCTACTGCAAATTAGCAGACAAACGAAAGTATTGTTATTGTAAGATTATTAGGATTGGATGTGATAAATTCAAGATTATAACCAAACAGAATAAATTGACATATCAAACATATAGTTGTTTTAAACCTGAGCAGCTTGTATATGCTTTTTTGAAGGAAAGGTATGGAGTGCCATTTCGTGTTAGTAAGATAAGATATATATCTATAATTTTATGACTCCTCATAGTAGCATTAATAACTGTTAGATTTTATATGTGGCTCTTCAATGATATTATTATCTGATTAAATTGACTTCATTTATTTTTCTGGTTAAAAAATGGATATGGAAGTAAGATCAATTACCAAGCACATATAAGCAAAAATTATCTATGTTTCTGTGCTTTTAGTCTGCACCTAGAATGATAAATAGCACCAAATTGAAGAAGAGATGTTAATTATCTTGAAGCAGTAGCAGCAGATGCCAGTTGCACTGCTATCACAAGTTTTTACAGATGTACTGATCAAAGCCATCCCAAGCCATTTAAGTTACTGCAGTTGAAGATTATAAAGAAAAAATCAGCATACCATCGGATCCTAAATATAATTGGGATAAAAAAGCATAAAAATCAAGATTAAATTTGCCTGTCAACTTTAATCCAGAACACACTGTAATGTGAGGAAGTAGCCATCGTTTATGCCTAATAAGCTATTTTACAAAAGTGTAAATACTACATTAATCAGTAACACTGAATATTACTTTTGCATCAGAGGTTTGTCTTTGAGGTCTAAGTAAATCATCATTGGTAATTTGCATAATTACTTAGCTTGTCTTTGAGGTACAAGTAAATCATCATTGGTGATTTTGCATAATTACTTAGCACATATTTCTGGTGATAATAAGTGAACTAAATAGAACATCACAGGCATAGCAGATATAATCTAATCATGGTGCTCCTCCTAATCATCAAAACTGCCGATATGCACATTTTATCAAACACCATGGCTGCAGTGCAGCAATTAAAACAAGAGGAGAAAGGATACGGAACCAGTAAGGATTGCCATCATTGCTTGACAACACGAGGAGGACGGATTTGTTGCAGCTACAGGCAACGACTGTGACTTGGTGTTAATTGCTATCACTGCGGTTGATTGCTGACAGTGGCAGGTGAGCATCCCCACGGCGGCGGTGGCGTAGCAGCTTGCCGCGCGCGGGCTCATCGTAGTCACTGGGGAAGCTCTCCGCCGGTGCCCAAGGGAAGGGACGCACCGGCGCGTGCTGCGATTTAGACACTGCACGGGCGCGTGTGGAGTGCCCAGATCACTCCAGTAAAGAACGAAGGGGCCGGTGACTGACCTGAGCAACACGGAAGGCCGACGGACGGCTGCAGCGGTACACTACGTCTCGGCCTCATGCATGGCAAACGGTTGAGCGGCAAGCCGGCAAGGGCAGGCGCCGTCCGCCGCAGCTGCTTGGAAGGGTGCGGCGGGCTCCTCGTAGATTGAGCATGAGCGCAATGCGAGGAGAGAGGCTGCTGCGAGTGGAAGAGGAGATGGGGGAAGAGACCGAGGGCGGAGGAGGGAGGGCAGAGACACCGGAGAAGGGCGTTCGCGGAGGGTGGAATGGTAGGACGGCGGCGGCATCGGCAGGAGCCTAAACGAAGGTGGAAGCGCCGAGCGGTCAGCCAGCCCGGGTTCGCGACGATTCGCGAGTGACCCGGTTTACGGGTTGATGGGCGAGAGGCCCGATAAGACCCGCATCGGATGGTCAATATTACATGAGGTCGATCCGACAGCTAGAGGCTAACGGGCGACGTGGCTCAGTCGGGTGCCAAGCTTGAACTCGGGATTCGATAGGTAAAGATAGTATTTAATTGTTGAATGACATGTGACTATATATGATTTTTTTTAAAAAAATTACACGGTATAACTCAAACGCTTACAACACGCATGTACAATCACCTCTATAAATATAATAAAAAAATTATTGTTTACCGGAGATTGAGATTTCTCTTATGCTCTCTGTACATTTAGAAAATTGATACTTTCTCCGTCTCAAAACAAGTGCACATCTTAATTTTAAGAAATCAATCAACTAATTTTAAGTTTGATTAAATTTATAGAACATATAATTCATATTTATATATCTAAATAGTTTAGTAGAAAAAAGTACATAGCATGATTATTTAATAATGCTTATTTAATATCATAAAATATTACTACATTTGTATATATATTTAGTCAAAATTAAGTTTGGTCGACTTCCAGGTGATAATGAGATACCCTTCTATCACATCTTTCCTTCCACGTCAGACAGCTGAGATGGCTGATGTCACCTCACTGCGCACGCTCTAAGAGCTAAGTAATTATTATTATAAAAAAATCTTTAAATCTAGTTTTTTAATAAATTTATTTAAAAATAAAAATATTATAAATATTTTTTATAAATATAGTTAGAGTCGAGAAAGTTTCATCAACACGTATCTCGTCTTCACGTTGTCTTTTTTTTAAGGACGAAGAGAGGAGCAGGAAGCTTACGTGGATGAGAGAGCAGGAAAAACATGAGCAGGAAAAACACACTCGCCAGCGCTTCCCATCTCGCTAGCTCTCACAGAAACCGGTCTGCTTTCTCTCTGACCACAACGTTGGTTTTTACCGGTGCCCAAGCACTCTCTCCTGTTGAAGCATCGATGCCTCCCATTGTGGCCAGTGCCGAAAAGCCAAACATTCTCGGCACCGAGGCATGTAGGTTCACCGGTGCTGAAATTTTCTATCTCCTCGCCCGCACCACGACGCACTGCTTTCTTCCCCCTTCGCCTCCACCTCCGTTTCTCCGACCCCTGCTGCCTCGGCCGCGGGCGCCGCCAGAGATCCTCCATCTTCGCCGCAGAACTTTCTCCGACGCGCCGTAGCCTGGCCGGAGCACCGCCAGGTCGCGAGGCCGCGGAACCTTGTCCGACGCGCGGGAGCGAAGCGAGCTCCACCGGCCTCCATCGACTCCGTCGTGCGCGGGCGCCGCCGCGCCGCGGGCGCAAGTGCGACGCAAGCTCCGCCGGGCGGGAGCTTCGCCTGCCTCGATCGACTCCGTCGAACGGCCCTTCCGACTCTGTCGTGCGCGGTCGGGTCCGCGTGGACACGGGCGCGGACGCGGCCGAGTCCTTGTGGAGAAGGAGGGAAGGGAAGTGAAGAGAAGGGAAGGTCGCCATTGGTGGTGGTCGAGCTCGGCTCGAGTCGCATCTCCTTCACCCCACCGTCGCGATCTGGCCCTGGCGTGCGTCTGGAGTGCCGCCGACGGAGCAAAGAGAGACGTCGAGAGGAAGAGATAAGGACGGGAAAGTTTTTTGTGGGGTCCACATCAGTTTTGGCACAGGTGCCCACGGTGTGGAAATTTCTTGAGCTGGGCATCCGTGCTTGTGTCAGAATTTTTTTTTTTCTCTGAAGCATCGACAAATCGTGGAGAGTCGACTAGCGCTCCCACCCCGGCAACTGATATCGTTTGCTTCGCCACCTAAGCTAGCGATTTGCGCTGCCTGTTGCGGACGCCCTGAATGGCTACTTCACTCCACCATGGCAGCAACATCTGTATCCATGAGAAAAATATGTTGGCTCCTTGCAGAAATGCAGTGTATATTCTTTTGAAACCAAACCAAGAGTTTATTATTAAAAAAATCCTTCACAAGTTTTTTAAATTGGCAATAGCACGGGACATAGGAATATATCAATTCATCATCCAAAATTCATGATCGGTATTAAAAAGGAAAACAAAAGAGTAACTTCTGCTGCAACAGTAGCAGTTACCACAGGGCACAATGACGTCCAAATTCCTCAGAAACGTGCAAAACGATTAGCCGCGCTGAATGTGAAACTATCATTCCCCGATAAATGAAACCGTCAGCATAAAGTCACATCTCAGTCACACGACCAGTAGCCGATGTCGACAGGCCATGTTCTCTTCATCCTCTCCCAGATATCTTTGGCTGGAAAGCCTACAGATGAGCATAAAAGCTCAATAGTACAATGATACATGCCAGCTAAATCCATCTCCCATGGCATACCCATGATTACAATTATTGTATCTCCAGCTGCAATCCATCTCTTCCTAAGATCAAAAGGGCGATGATTGTAAGCACACACAGCTAAACAACAATCCAAAGCCCTAGCCATCAATAGGATTTGGTGGATAGACATCTGAATAACCATTCAATCATAGACTCATACTAGTTCATAAGAGTTCGTGGCAATCCATGTAGTACTAGTTAACAGAGGGCTTAGGTTATTCTCTCCCACACACTAACAGTAACAGGGTTCCAGTTGCAAGGTGAAATGATACACGGGGACCACAATATAGAAACATAACAAAACGAAAGGTAAGCAGACCCGATGATAAAGGACACACGAAAATGGTCCTTGTACAAGCATCACGACTACCCCCAAGGGTTAAGACTTAAAGAGACAGCGATGGCGGTCACTTGGATGGTCTGGCTACTACTCATCGTCGGGCTTGCTTGCATCCCTCATTTCATCACTGCCATCCTCCTGATACACACAACATGATAAGCATTACTTATTGACAATAGATTTCCAAGTGTTCTGAATTGTTATTGCTATCCTCATATGATGATGAGGTTAGCATTACTGACAATAGAATAGAATAGAATCCCAAGTGTTTCACACACTGAAAAAAGTGTAAGGTTTACTGATGTACCTGCATGTCAGAAGTCCACAAGGTGAGGTTGTCACGAAGAAGCTGCATGATTAGGGTGCTATCCTTGTAGGACTCCTCCCCAAGAGTATCCAGCTCAGAAATAGCTTCATCGAAGGCCTGCAACCAAGTATAGGGATATGCAGATGCTACCTATGTTGGCTAATTAGTAAAGCTATATGTTCAGGATTGTAAGCTCTGAATCGGCAAAGGGTTTTGCAAGCATAAGAATTCAGTTCAGTGCCACAAACTTATGCAAGATTAAGAAAGGCCTCATCTCATGGCAGCATAGGACTACCAAAGAGCACCCCCACTGAGATGCGCAAGATCGCACCCAACAACAAACAGGCCCCGTTGGTTTCCTGAACACAGATATAGCAAGTTGCGGTGGATCTGGAAAGGCAGCATGGCACCCTCTATCTCCATGTTGATATGAGCCAGGCAGCACATGCAATGAGTTCATACATGCCAGTAGCAAGCAAGCACGTGGGGGGACTACACTGTGCAAGATACTCCTACGTAACAATAACATCTTGGAAGCCACCCGGCAATTTGGGCCAGCATGGACGCATTGGATACGCATACGCAGCTACTACCACGAGGTGCAGGTGTAGGGGCAGTGGGCAGTGAGCCAGTGACCAAGGCGATTGGGAGCGCTGAAGAGTCAACACACGCCACCCAGACCAAACGTGACTGAACCAAGAACAAACATTTTACGGATGCAAAAGCGTTGCATAGTGCAGTAATAATGAAATAAAAAAAAGAAAGTTGGAGAATATTATATGGCATAATAACGCAATTGACACCAAAAGGAGGTGAATCTGGCTAAATCAATCATCTACATGCATAGAATGAAATCCAAGTTTATCCTGCAAATCTTGAGGGTTTAGCAGTTATTACTCTGGTTGGAGGAAGCAAACTAGCGAGGTGAGATCTACAACACCTAGGTAGGCGCGTTTGTTTGTTGAAGGGGAGAAATAAAAAAGCAGAAGGGAACCTGCTTGGCGAGGGAGCATGCGCGGTCGGGCGAGTTGAGGATCTCGTAGTAGAAGACGGAGAAGTTGAGGGCGAGGCCGAGCCTGATGGGGTGCGTGGGCGGGAGCTCCTTGACGGCGATGTCCTGTAGGGGTTGAGCAGCGGAGAGAAGAGAGATCCAATGAATCCACAGCCATCCATGCATAATAACTGACTGCTACGGGGAAGAGAAGACAAGAGAGATCCAATTCAATACCTGCGCTGCCTGGTATGCGGCGAGCGTGGAATCCGCTGCATCCTTACGCTCTGCGGCGGTCTTGAACTCGGCGAGGTAGCGGTGGTAATCCCCCTTCATCTTAAGGTAGAAGACCTTGGCATCCACGGCCGCCGCGGCGGGGACGAGTCGCTCGTCGAGGAGGCGCAGGATCCCCGCGCAGATCCCCGAGAGTTCGTTCTCCACGCGCGCGCGGTACCCCCTGGCGGCCGCAGCGTGCCCCTCGGCGCCCCTGGACTCCTCCTTGTGCTCGATGGAGGAGACGATGCGCCACGACGCCCTGCGCGCGCCGATGACGTTCTTGTAGGCTACGGAGAGCAGGTTGCGCTCCTCGACGGTGAGCTCGGAGGAGGCCGCCGCCGCCACGACCTTCTCCATGAACTCCACCATCTCCTCGTACCGCTCCGCCTGCTCCGCGAGCTTGGCCATGTAGACCATCTCCTCCCGGGTGCCGGCGGCGGCCATGGGGGTGTGTGGCTCGTGCGGGCTGGGGAGTGGGTGGGTGGAGATTGGAACGGGAACGGGAACAACGGGAGAGAAGGAGCGGCTGCGGTTTTGTTTTGTTTTGTTTTGTGTGTTCTCTTTTAAAACAAAGGAAAAGGGTGATGAGATGGGAATGGGAGTGGGAATGGGAATGGGAATGGGAATGGGGTGGAAACGGAGGCGGCGACGACGAGAGGGCTTTGCTGATTTGCTGCCTTTTTCTCCCTCCCCTCCCCCTGTTGGTGAATCGATCGCTTTTCCCTTTTGGGAGCCGACGGCGGATGAGTGTTTGGAGGGAGGGAGGGAGAAAAACGTTGCTGCGTTGGAGATAAGAACGAACGAGCGAGCGAGCTTGGCGTGGCGCCTGTGTCTGTGTTCATACGGCGTGTCGGTTGGTCATAGGCCCGCATGATGTCTCTCCGGGCCCAGCCAAACGAAACGAAACGCTCCCTTGTATTTTTCAGCCCATTTGGCCTCAATCCCGTTTCCTACTGATTTGGACCGGATCGGGCTAGATTACCATCCCAACAGGCCGATTTGAGCGCCGCAATCCATCCATGGGCCAGAATGGGCTATCAGCGAGCGGCCGTCGCGTCAGTTGGTCATAAGCCACCATGATGTTGGGCCTTTTCACTTCATTGGGCCTCGGACCAGAGTGGGCTAGATTACCATCGCAACAGGCCATGCTTGCCATGCCAAGCATGGCCCAGCGCCCCCTGAATCCGTCCAGGCTGGGCTATCTGCGAGCAGTTTCCGGAAATTTTTTTATTAATAAACTTATTTTTAAAAAAATTACAAAATTAGTCTTCGTTTACAAAAAATTGTAGGAATAGGCCACTAGTCGCCCATTGAAAGGGCGACGTGAGAGAATCGCCCGTTCAAAGGGCGACCAGGCCCACGTCGCCCGTTGAAAGGGCGATCAGGCCCACGTCGCCCGTTGAAAGGGCGACCAGGCCCACGTCGCCCGGCCAAAGGGCGACCAGGCTAGTCGCCCAGCCAAAGGGCGACCGGATGTTCGCCCCGCCGACGGGCGACCTGGTTTTGGGATTTTTTTTAAAATAATATTTATTAATTTAGAAATTTCAGAAAAAATTTCGGATTTTTTTTAAAATAATATTTATTTATTCGGAAATTTCAGAAAAAATATCGAAGTCGGAGAAATAGCAAAAATAATACGCAGTCATGCAATGGGCGTGCGAAAACACCGTTGTCGTGTGCTCGCCCAAGCTTAATAGATGAAAAAAATACAACAGTGAAACATTAATTAAGTTTTAAAAACTAAAATAGTATCAGTATAATATCATAGAAAACAACATCGGCGGCAAATCATACAAAACTAATATCGTCCACGCTTAGGTGCAACACCCCTAATCGTGCCAGGCTTTGGTGCTTTGCGGCCTGCTCGCACATGGCCGGCTGAGTAAGTAAGTGGCGAAGGAGGAACTATAACACGTGCAGGACGGCCTCCAGCAGCAGCTGGTGTCGCGTACTCGTCCTGTGAGGGCTGTGTCTGTGGTGGTGCTTCACGTAACTGCGATGACGCAAGTATGTCCGCCGGCTCCTGCTCCAGGTAACTGTCAAGGTCGAAGGGTGACGTGGATCGCTGACGGAAAGTGTCAGCGTGCTCAGAGATGTCCGATCCCTCGTAGTCGTAACGGGTCGTCCCTAAATATATAAGACCAACGTTATGATAACGCTGATGGTAAAACTAATATATAACGTGTCGAACTCTTAAAAGTAGGTCATACCTGGAACCATGGGTACAGCGTGTGAAGAGGAACCTCCGAAATCGAACTGATGCCGCGAACCATCAAAGTGCATACCTGACCATGCAGAGTGAATGTAATGTTACGAATAAAGCAGTATTAGATAATATAATTAAATTTCACAACTATATCGTACCTGTAGGCATGTGAGCAGGCTGCGAAGATGATCCAATGATATCGAACTCCGGACGCCAACCGGCAGAGTACGTAGGTGGACCTGAATAATGAAACTTATAAGTAACGAACAAGTTACCATTACTACATACGAAGAAAATATAAGTTACTCACCTATTTGGTACGTAGGCCGCGGAGGTAGTGGCGCCGTCGGTCCGTCAGGCCTGTGTGTCACGTGTGAACGTCGAGGGACGACATCCGGCTATCGCCCGCAAGGCCAGCACGACGTCAACTTGACAACGTTTGCAGCAGAGTCGTACATCCTCTGGACCGCAGCGGTAAGCTCGTGGCTGGTCATCTGAATGCCCTCCCTCAACCGGTGCAAGAGCGATCCACCATCCACAGTGATACGGTGAGCCATGTCGGCCTATTAACAAAACGAGAACATTGAAGTAATTACGATAAGAAAAATATTAAACGAAGTGGGTTGAAGTTCATAAAGATCGTACCGCCAAAGACATCGCCTGATCTCTGTGCACAGGGTACGTGTCCGTCAACCTAGGGACGTGGATCCGTGGCTCCGCTGGTGTATACGTGACTCTGATCCGGGTGCGAGGAATATACCAACGTAAGTAGTCCCCGTAAGCCTCCAAGGAAAACGGTCTGGGCTCGTAGGTCACATCATGTAGTGCGTTGGCCCACTCGTCGACCCACGGCTGTATACGGGAGGACCAAGTAACGCCTGCCGGTAGACCCCTCCGCACATAACTATGGATTTCAAAACATATTAATTATCTTTCTATATATATTAAATACTCAATCTGAACGAATTAATTATCTTATACTTACCCGTGCACGGAAAGAGGAACAATATGGGCAACCGGGAGTGGGAACGTCTGGTTACGACCAAACTGTCGCACCACTCTGTGAGGAGCGTAGTCCTCGACAAAGATGTCAAAAACGACAGCCTTACGTGTCAGCCAGTACTCCTGATCCCTCGTGCAGAACGACGACAACCCATTAGGTGCTCGTACGACAATCTCCTCCATGCTGTAAGGTGTCCAGCGGACGTCGTCTGGCCTAATCCGGTCGAACGCCGCCATGTACTTAGGATAGGCTCTGTGAACCTGAATGTTTGCCCAAGTAGGCTGTATAGAAAATAATAGTAAGGTGCAATTTATTCAAAAATAAATAGAAACAGGTTCAACCGTGATATAGAAGACTTACCCGCCGCCGGACCCACAACGAACCCATCGTAGGGCCGTCCTCCTCCATGTCCCCGTACAACCCTGCTCCGTAAGTCGAGAAATCCATGACTGGTCGTCCAATACTAAACCGCTTGTACGACCAGAGTTGAAGTAATAGTGGACAACCAGAGAGGATAGCTGACGGGTCGGTCTTTGTGCACGCATCACAAAGACCTCGGTACGTGGCTGCCAAGATAGCAGACGCCCAACTGTACTGTGGCACGGTGTCGAGCGGTGCGTCCGCTATCTCGCGCACGAAGTGAATCAAGTGCTTCGCGACAGAGTTCCCATGCGACGATGTGAACATTATCCAACCAAACAACCACAACAGATAGGCCTCTAAGTGCCTCGACACAGTGGCCTCATCCGCCGCAGGGTGGATATACTCGGCCTGAATTAGAAAACAGAAGTTCAAATTTCATTTAACATACACATGAATATTTGATGTTAATGAACTATATCACAGTGTTATCTATTTACCTGAAACTGCAAGAGCCAGGTCTTCGTAGGCCCATGATGCTGGTTTTCAGCAAGAGTTTGATACTCTGGAGCGTCTGGTCGACGCACAACACCCTCAAAACGGACTAGAAGGTCCTCACGCCAAGTGGCCTCCACGTCTGGACGGCTGACGGCCTGCCCAGCAGTGGTGACATCAAGTAAGTAGGAGACGTCCTCGAGTGTGGGAGTCATCTCTCCGCAAGGAAAGTGGAACGTGTGCGTCTCAGGCCTCCAGCGGTCCACCAATGCCGCAAGTAAGGAACGGTCAAAGTTGAACCGTGTCACCGCAACGGCCGGGGCCTCAACAGCACTAGCCTGCACAAGCCTACACAGAGGCAGTAGACCAGCTGCTCGTAGCCTGTAGCATATACAACATTTATATATAAATATATATTACCAAATCGTCTGTATGAGTAAAACAAATAAGTGAACGTGTTATCATGCATACCTCAGTATCCATCGCTCGTCCAGCCGCCACAACTCCTGAGGTACCCTAGGCCGTAGAACAGGTAGCTCAGCAGCTGTCACAACACTCAAGTAGGACCGGTGGCGCTGGTCCAACTGTGCGTCCAACAACTCCAAGTGTCCCTCATCCATCGCCATACCTAAAATATCTTAATAATATAAAAAATAATGCACAAATATAATTAATACTATGACACAACAAATCAAAAAAATGCAGACATACTATTATTTTTAAAGAGCATTTTTGCCTTGATTCCGCAATCCACGACGTGCACGAGGGTGACGGCCGTCTTGCGGATTCCCTGAAGGTCCTGCTTCTGCAGCTCCCTCTGTGGTGGTTGCACGCGTGCACTTTTTATAAGTATGTCCTGTGCCATTGCACTTGGTGCATCGATGCTCCAGTCTTCCCACTTCTGACTCATCCATATCATTTCTAATGCGCCGTGTCTTACGACGACCAGGCTTCTGTCTTAATTTGTCCTTATCGGGCCCCCGCAGGTAGTTACTGCCAGGATTGTTTGTAAAATTACCAAATATTGCGAAACCATAAATCTCTGCATTCCAGGTTGTCATGACTACCTCCTTCGTAAAATAATGTGAGACATACGGCTTCGGGGACAAATTAGTAAGTGAACAAGCTGCTATAACATGTGAGCACGGCCTGTGTAGAAGTTTCGGTTTCATGCACGAATAACTGCATGAGTTATAACGAATAACACACTCTTGTGCAATTCTCTCTCGATTGCCACCACGACGGCCCCGGTCCCTACACAGAACTTCAAAGCGATTCTCTGCTGTGCCCATAGGATGTGCACGATGCAAGCTTGCCTTCTCCACCTTTTTTTATGTAATTTGTCATAAATGTTGAAAAAATCAATGTATTATCTGCCATCGCATTAAAAGCAACCATATATCTTTCACGGAAGTACTTGCACGTTCCATGCAAAATACCCTCTACGATTGCTACAAGAGGTAATCCTCTCATGCCTCGAATGACCCAATTGTACACCTCCGCCAAATTTGTTGTCATTATTCCAAACCTCGCCCCATCTGTGTCATATAATAATGACCACTTCTCCTTTGGCTCGTACTCAATCCAATCTGAGAAGCACCTAATTGATGACCCCGACCTCCGAACCACGTTCCTCAAGGCATCCGTTGGGAGGCCTGAAAGAGGAACAGACATATCATTCGGGTCTTGATTCGTACGAGTCGCTAACTCTTCTGTTTGCTTTGTTGTTAATTCATCAAGACGTGTCCACATTGCATTGAATTTTATTTGTTGGTTCTGATTGCACAACCTCTTAAACATATTTATAAGGTGTTTATTTTTGAAATGGCTGAAAAATTTGCACCCAAGTGCCTCATGCACCATCTTGATTGTATGTCCGACCATCGAGGAGGAAGATTACGCTCCACTGAACCATATTGCATATCCGTTATCGCCTTCAACAAACCGGCATGTCGGTCATGTATGACACAAACATTAGGTCGCCCTTACACCACTGCTAACTTCACATGCTCCAGAAACCAATACCAACTATCTGTGTTCTCACTTTCCACAAAAGCAAAAGCAACTGGTAGTACTTGATTATTCCCATCAACACCAATAGCAGTTAGAATCTGACCTTTGTACTTTCCTGTTAGAAATGTACCATCCATGCATAAAATAGGTCTACAATGATGAAATGCCATTATACATTGACCTAGTGCAAAAAAGGCTCAACGAAGTATTAACTTTGCGGCCTCTTTTGGATCAGACACATCCATGATATCATAATATGTACCAATATTTCTTTGTCTGACGGTTTCTAACAATCTTGGTAGGTTCTCATAAGATGCTTCGTACAAACCGAATCTCTTCTCAATGACCTTCTGTTTCGCTCGCCACGCCTTCGAATAGCTGATGGTGTATTTAAAATCTTCCTCTATAGTAGTCACTATAGATTTCGGCTCATATCTTAAATTATCAACAATTCGATTATACATGTACTCTGCAATGAAGCTCGATGTAAGAGCAGTATTGGACTTCTCTAATTCTTGTAACTCACATGTATGTTCGTTACTATAGAGCACTTCCAAATTGTACTCCATTTTTGCTCATAAGCATGTACCCTAAATGGACAGTCCGAAAACACACATTTAACATCATATACTTTCTTGTTGGACTTAACAACTACAAAAGACCGCTTCATTGATAGAGACCAGTACTTCACGGCACTCATCACTTCATCTTTGCCTTTGTACATAGCTCCCTCTACTAGTTCATTCTCATGATATTCCCACGGCACAGAATTTCCTTCGTTGATCATCAAATTCTTGGAACTGTTACTCTTCCACTCCAGTGGGACAGGAATTTCATTCTCATCTTCAGATGAGTCAGTTTCAGATATATTCTCATTCTCCATATCTTCCATCGCCATCTCTTGAACTATATGCTCTATGCGCTCTCCTTCGTCCGCTTCACCCGTCGGTACCATAGATGATAGGTGATGATCACCCTCTTCATTATCTTCCTCATTATCATTGTGATTGTCATGGCTCAGACCTCCTTCTTCTTCTACACCATGTACCTCATGAACCTCCTTCGTATATGCCTGAGCAAGAAGGACTAGAGGCCACCCACGTTCTACAGCTTTGTTGATGTATTTTCTCCATGTTGATGTTGCATTAAGCGGTACTAACTCCCAAAAAGTGCCCTCCCGAGCATGACTAACGATACCCATGACCTTAACGTCATGTTGGTTGCTGTCAAGCCTAAATATTCGCATCAACCAATTCTGCACACCACTAATTGTTCTCTCATTTGCCCTAGACACCCATCTACTTACTGAGGCAAATCCTGACAGATCAACCCCGTGTACACCTTGAATA
>JALGXP010001208.1:0-15827 GCA_023333625.1 Bothriochloa decipiens
TATAGTTCACGGCTTTGCGCGGTGATTGTGAATGAATTGAAAAAAAAACATGAATGATTAATATTAGCTTCAAGGCCTTAACACCTCGCGGTCTAGGTGCCTCGTTGTTCCCATTAGATCGTCATGCTCGGTCACTTGCAGCTGACGGCCCATAGGGCTAAGGGCATTAGCGTGATCCGACGATAGGAGACGTCGAGACCAACAGATTTGCAATCTGCGAATTGGGATTGCAATTAGGAAATAGAACGTAGCAGACACCTCAATACAGCGAGTGATTCCGCGGCCAAACCTTTGCATCTGTCCAGGAATTTCATCATTTTTCCATGTTAGGGTTTCGGCAGTGTTTATTTGGTAGATGAAGGTTATTTTAGTAGAGTGTTGGTACTATGATGCTGTTGTGTTGCGGTAATGTAGGCGATGATGATGAAGAGTTATAGTCAACTTGTATCATGGGTGATCACTTTTGCTGGTCACATTGAGGTTAGAGTATATCCAAGAGTTTGGCATCCTAAATTTTTTTGGCAAAAATAAACAATACCTCACCAATATTTTCGCATATGAGTTGGCATTTTTGACAAGTTGACAAATCTCAGTCGATTGCGCGTATATATGTGTGAGCGGTACCGGCCGTGAGTTTTCTTGTGCTTAGCGGGACTCTTCATTCGTTTAGTGGGGCTCTTCGTTCGCTTAGCGGGTGTCTTTGTTTCATTAGCGGGGTTTTAGGTTTTGGGAAACAAAATTTGCCAAACCATTGGAGATAGGATGTGTTCACACCCAAAAATGTCCAGAGAGTATAATGAGCTTCTCCAACATGTTCTTATCGTCAACATGGTCAAGAAAAATACTTGGATCATTATATTTGGAGGTTAGGCGAAGAAAACATCATCTTGGGTTCTAAATTAGCCAGAGTCAGCTTAGCCGGCCCTCTAAGTCGGCTAAGCCGACTTGATCAATTTCCTCAAATGCAATAATATACTACGCAATTATATTCCTCTTGTCGAGCTGATCAAAAAACATATATGGTTTGGCTCATTTGGAGTCCGGATGAATTAATTATGATTTTTTGGAAGATTTCACCTGGAATTTTCATTTGCTAGTCGGCTTAGCTGAGTCACCTAAGTCGGCTAAGCCGATTTTCACTGTTTCTGGGCCGACTACAGGTCTCGAAGCTGGCCTAGCCGACCCGAGGGTCAGCTTAGCTGATTTTGACGGGTCCAGAACGGATTTTGTTGCGTTTTGACGCGTTTTGAAAGGGGTTTCGACTTTTTGAGGGATAAGACCACCCCCATCTCATATATGAGGTCCATGGCCGATTGAGGTGCCCAACACACACAATCGACACAAAAACCAATATATTCTCTCTCATTTACCCTAGTTTTCCTCTCTACTTCTCCTCGTTCTTCGTCGGCGCTACAATGGACGGTGGATCGATGACGGCGAAGCTCTAGAGCAGTCAGGCCGGCTAGGGCAGCCCATTGCTGCTGCACGTCCACACGGGGTCCGTCCCGGGCGTGTGGAGTTTTGGGTTCCAAGAGACTTCGTCGGCGTGTCTTGCGTATCGCGCTCCCGGCGAGGCTCCTCCGGCGATGTGTCTTCTGTATCGTGCTTATCACCGGAGGCACAAGGTCCAGGTGTGGACATCCCCTAGACGCCGGCAGATCCCCAAATCGGCTTGGTCCTACATCGAGCGTTCTAGCTCCTTATCAGGTATGTGACTGAATTTAGCGTCAACATGATCTTTTTTCCTTTCCATATTATTATAGGAGTTGGCAAACAACGAGATTTGAGAAACGAATTTTGCTAAGCCGTTGGAGATGCTCTTATTTAGATAGTAAAGTCAATTTGCTTTTACTACTGTGAGGTAGATACCTGTGCCCTTTGATGAAGTTTTTTGCCTATGAGCTGAATCATTCCAAGGAGCTAGATCTTAAGTCCTTAGTCCACATCGGCTTGGCATGAGAGAGAGAGAGCAGGGAGAGAGAGGAGTGTGGAATGAAAGTGAGGGAAGACCTAGTGTCGGTTGGGTTTGATAAAAAGTCAACTGGCAGTATGTGCCCTATAAAACTTATTGTCCCACCTCAATGGCTGCAATAGACACATCAAGTAACATATATAATACATAAAACAACTAGTATTTACCAGCATTGGACAACCATAAAAAGGTTTTGGATATAGAAATGGAAATTTGAAGTTATTGAACCAAGTCGACACACAGACAAACAGTTTTTTAGCAATTGCAGACAAATAAGTTGATGGAAAAAACCTATATTTTATCATTTTGAAACTAAGCGTTACATGCTCCTCATTGCATGTCATATGTTACGATGATCCCCTTCACCGTCGTCGGGCCTTAGAGTGGATCTTTCACTACGTCAGGGAGGATTTGTAGGGGCGGGTGACTGACCTCCGTAGGGACGAACCATCCCTATAAATCGATTTATAGGGGTGATTGATGATTGAACTGCCTCTATAAATCGATTTTTGAATTCAAACAAAAAAAATAGCAAAATATTTTTTTAACCCGAGGAGGCCGAATTCATGACCTCTCTCTCGCGCGGTTCTTGCCTTAACCACTGCACTACGCTATCACATATGTCTATATATAGTTTTGTTTCCCCACATATTGTCCTAAACTAAGAGCAATTTACTTATTTAAGGTCCTAAACGAATTCAAATTAAAAAGTTATCAACTACAATATTTCATAACTTTTTGAGATCTATACTTTTTATTGAGGAATTTTTTTTCATCCGAGGTCGTTTATAAAATTTGAATTTCAAATTTGAGAAATTTAAACGTAGATTTAGCATGACAAGATGAACTCAAATGAAAAAGTGTTCAACTATAAAGTTTCGTAACTTTTTGAAATCTACATACTTTATTTTGGGTGTTTTTCCATCCGAGGTCATTTAGAAATTTCAAATTTTAAATTGTTGAAGCTCTGATATAGTTTACCATGATAAGATGAACTCAAATGAAAGTATTTTTAACTACAATATTTCATGACTTTTTAAGATCTACAAAATTTATTTTGTGTGTTTTTTCATCCGAAGTCGTTTTTAAAAATTTAATTTTTATTACTTTATTTTAAATTATCGACGTTAATTTATAGGGGCGGTTAAATATCCAACCGCCTCTACAAATCGATTTGTAGGGACGGTTGGATATTCAACCCCCTTATAAATGGACTCCATTTGTAAAGGCGGTTCAATATCCAACCGTCCTTTCAAATCGATTTGTAGGGACGGTTGGATATTGAACCCCCCTTACAAATCGAGAACCATTTGTAAGGGAGATTCAATATCCAATCCCTCTTAGAGTGAAATGGGGCTGGTTTTTAAAAATGGTTTTTGTAGTAGCGTTTCTCTCCAAAAAGAAGGGAAGTGTTGAATATATTTGATCTCCCATGCCGCCCGGGGAATGACCGGCTTTGCCACGGATTTGCTTTAAGAAGTCGTAACGTCTCAACCACAAGTCATCTTGAAACAGAAACACACAATAGCCGCCTGTGAGTTACAAGAAGAAAATTCTTTGCAGCAGACATCAGTATTACAGCATAGGAAATATTTCCTGCATTCCTTGTTTGTGGAAGCATCGCCGGTGACTGGCTACGCATTTCAGGCTTCACGTCAGTTACGCCAATAATCCAACTAATTTAATAAACCCTCAAAGGCTCAATTTTAGGAACCGTAAAAGTCATCGCTATGTGTCCAATATGAGC
Organism: Bothriochloa decipiens; assembly: GCA_023333625.1. Taxonomy (NCBI): domain Eukaryota; kingdom Viridiplantae; phylum Streptophyta; class Magnoliopsida; order Poales; family Poaceae; genus Bothriochloa; species Bothriochloa decipiens. Next base: position 3,720 of record JALGXP010001208.1, read on the forward strand.
CAGCGACGACCCAAAAAAACAAAAAACAAACAAAAACTATAGGCGGCGGCTATGGTGTTTGAGTGTTTCGTGCGCAGCGCAGCATAGGGCGGAGAACACGCCTCTCGTTTGAATGGCTTCTCCGCCTCCGCTGATGGCATGACATGGCATGGCATTTTCGATCGTGTCAGCCCGGAATCATGGAAGGCGTCCACGCGCCAGGCTGAATCTGGGCACGGAGAACAGGAGATGCCGTAGTCGTCTTGCGATGGATCACACGCCTGATTTCGCTCTCACGTAACCTAGCTACACCCACAGAAGCGTACTACTGAACGTACGTACACCACAAAACTCCTATGATCTCCAGCAATCATGCAGCTAGCAGCCAGGCGAGCGCCTTCATCAGGACCCATTGCTTGTACATGTATGTTCATTAGAGGTTGCACGTGTCCCAGCAATATGATGCCGCATTAATTATTAACACACATCATTCGTGTCTGAAACAGCAATAGGTCTATTATTGGAGTTCATTGTTATCGTCGAGCCTATTTGCTTCAAGTAACTCATTTTTTATAGGATGACGAGTTAATTTTATCAAATTTCATCGTGAAGCATATACTTCCCTATAGCAGATATAACTCTTTACGTTCAAATAACTCACTTTTTAGATATGAAAGGATGACAAGAGTTTTGACATTCGATATATTAGCCAATAAAAGGGGGAAAAGTACAAGAATACAAGATCGGTGTCACCCTGTTTCAGCAACAACTAAACCAGGAAAAAAGAGCACCTAAAGCACCTAGGAGCTTTTTTTAGATATAGTAGTATTAATTACTCCTTCGTCCAAAATTATAAGTCATTTTAAGAATTTTAAAGAATTAAAGCATATTAAAAATTTGATCAAATTTAGTATATAATAAGACAATAACATTTATAATGTCAACTAAGTATCATTAGAGTCTACGTTAATAATATTTTCATAGTATATACCTATTTCATGTTACAAATTTTTATAATTTTTTCTATAATTTTGATCAAACTTAAAATACTTTGACTCTCTAATATTCTTAGAATGATTTATAATTTAGAATGAAGGGAGTATTAAAGATCCATAATGTAGATTGTAACAATATTAAAACTGAATATAATATTAAAACTGTGTACGTAGCTTAACTTCGTTTACAACACCAAACCATTTCAAACCGTATTTTGTTTTGACTTTTTAGATACATACGATAAAAATTAGATACTTTGAAAAGGCAAAACAACTTAACTGAGGAGGTAGCTTTTATTTGCAGGAAAACTATATTATGTGCTAAATTTGAAAACGAAAGGCTTGATACATTTTTTACCTTATTATATGATTATTATAATATTTTATTAATCCGCCGAATGACACAACCGAAAATATTAGCACATCATTAGAGATCGACAGCTGTAATTTCGATGGGAAACAGGGAAAAATCGTACCAGACCCACCTCCTGATCCCTAGCTTGTAACTATAAATACCCCAGCACAGACGCTTGTTGCAACAAACCATCGGCCAATTCGGAACAAGAAGCCGCAGGAAGAAACGTAGCAGCCAAGCCAAAAAACCGTGCAGGCCAGCTGGTGCGAAGCATCAAGCATGGGCTCCCTGGGTCCTAGCGTCGTGACCCAGCAGCACAAGGCCAGCAAGCCGGCGGCGGCGGGCGGCGACCACCACGAGCAGAGCGGCAACTGCGGCGGCGGGTCGTCGTCGTTCCGGATGCCACTGCACTACCCGCGGTACAAGAAGGCGGACTACGAGGCGATGCCGGAGTGGCGCGTGGACTGCCTCCTCCGCGAGTACGGCCTCCCCGTCGCTGGCGACCTCCGCGAGAAGCGGGAGTTCGCCATGGGCGCCTTCCTCTGGCCCGGTCAGTACTGATCAACAACCACTGCGCGTACGTTTTGTTGGACGGATCGGAGTCGTCCCAGCAGATTGAAGCAGCAGATCCATATCATATGCAAATGCAGTGGAGATCGGTCCTCCCCGCCAGATTCACATTCACCTAGACTGGACATGCCTATATACGAGATAGTTTGTGTGGGTATTATGCTACATGCATGAGCTCGTTCTCGATCGTTCCGTGAAACTAATGTGTACTATCAGTGATTCTTCATCTCGCGTGCAAGCATCGTCGTGGAATCGTATCAGTGATTATATTCATCAGCATCTGTACATGATGCATGTGCCATCTCATGTGTACCGCTACCATGTATGCATGTGGGTAATGAATACTTCTTACTACTTAGAGTATTGCTAATTAATTAATGCAGACTGCAAGTTAATTAGCTCTTTTACCAATGATGGAATAAACATTCCAGCTTCTACTTCTGGGATGCATATGTGATATATATATGTGTGATAAACAAAGTTATCTGTCTAATTATGTATTGGAATTGGAAGACGTTTGCCGTATTTATACCTCATATATTGGATGTCAGCAGAGAACTTGTTTTTAGGTCTTGTTTGGATGTAATCGGATTTACATCAATTTATATGTTTTCGGGTGGACTAATCAGAGTGATGAACGTACCACACATGTGAATTGAGTCGAATCCGACAACTTCCCAACAAGGTCATAAGCAGACCGATTATATAGCTCGAGAGATTCTAGAATTGCTGTTGAAAGCTCAGCTTGTTGATGCCAAACTCATAAGCATCGTCAGCATCAGTACTATACCTCGGTAATTAATGTAAAATTTGACCCGCTGATTCAACCTCCTTCTAAATGTTAGATTTGGTTGATTTTCTCTGTCTTTTTTTTGGTCTCTATATATCATCTTCTTTGTTGCATACGCTTAGACAAATGCATGCCTACATATGCGCATCAGCGATATGGAGATCGTTTCGAGTACACAACATAAACCTTGGGCCTGCCGCTTCTACTAGGGCTTTCTGATCCGCGCAATTTTTTGCTGCCGTTTTTCATCCCAACAATCGATTCAGATTGTTTATGTGCTTTCTGGACAAGTGTTGTTTCTGACCCCAATAAACTCTACAGTTGTTGATAGGGGGATAGCGAGGACGACAGCACATATGCACCACACACTGCTGGCGTATACGTGGCGCGCAGGGTTAGCAGAAGCTTGTTGCCACAAATGACATGTCAGTGCGGTCGCGTTCACGAATTAAGTCAAGAAGAAGCCGTGTTCGTGTTCCATTCGTTTCCCATAGCAAGGATTAGTGTAGTAATAATATCCAGCAGCGGTGCATGTATGATTGTCATCCGATCACTGTTTTCAGGAACATTCATTCCATTTCGTGCGATCATTCTGAATCGAGGGCCTAACATATCAAATCTTTGAATATAATTGGGCTTAGCTCAAATGTCATTTTCCAATTATTCCAAGGGGGGCCTCAACTATAAAGGTCGTCCGATTTTACTTCTTGGACTTCAAAAATCATACTTTTTTCAAATTGCTCTCAAGTTTTTAAACTGTTTGGTTTATAGTCTGAGTGATTTTGCTGACGTAGGGCCACGTCGGAGGGAGGTAACCTATAAGGGGCCTAATCCCCGATGACACGTGGCAGCAGGAGTGGGGCGGAGCAGGGAGGCGATGGGGGGGCGGCCGGCGGCGTGATGCCATGGCGTTGCATTGCCGGGCGGCGGCGCTAGGATTAGGGGTGGGTGGGGGGCGGCGCAGGCGCGCGAGGGAGAGAGAGGGCCAAGAGCTGAAAGCTAGAGTTAGGTTTAACCCAATTCTCTTCTTGATTGCAAGAGTACATGAGGGCTTTTATTTATAGTTCTAACATGACTTAGCCTTTAAGCAACCAGAGATCCTGCGGATCCTCCGCTTTCTATTTTATTTATTTATGTTTTCCTAATTTATCTAAATGATATGACATCCTCCGCAGACGGCGGCGGAGCTGCGCCCCACCCTCCTCATGCGCGTGCAGCTGCTCGGCCTACGAGACACAGCTTGTTGCGGCGGCAGCAACGTTGCTCCCCGGTTGGGCCCTCCAGTTGGCCCAATTTCTTGCTAATTTGTGGGCCGTGCATTGCACTTGTTATAGCACTCCCTCCCTCTCGTATCAGCGCGTCCTCACAACGAAATTGGAGCCAGTCGGTGACGCTGGTTAGTGAAAGAGCTCCTTGCAGAATGGTATCTAGTTTGTGGGTCATGCGACCGTCGATGGAGTTATTGAGGACGATGTGGAGCTGTCTGTTGTCGAAGTTATTGGTGTAGCGGAACGTGAAGTAGATGTAGTTGTGGGGGTAGCAGTTGATGTTGTTGATGATGAGCATGATGTTGCGGTTTGCGCCTCCTTTGTTGGTGTCAATGTAGAGGTGGGATATGGTGCTTGATGTAGTCATGGAGAGGTCAGTGATGATGAAGAGGTCAGTGCCAATTCTGGATCTGTTGCTGGATGAGATAGAGAAAATTAGGGTTGTGCTATATAAATGACACCTCTTGTTTGATTATTGATGACAGGTGGCAGCAGGAGCAGGGCAGAGGGAGGCGATGGCGCGGCGGTGGCGGGTGGCGTGAGGCCACGATGGCATATTACAGGCCGGCGGCGCTAGGGTTAGGGGCGGGTGCGGCGGCGGCGCGTGCACGCGAGGGAGAGAGAGGGCCAAGAGCTGAGAGCTAGGGTTGGGTTTAACCTAATTCCCTTTTTGATTGCAAAGAGTATATGGGGGCCTTTATTTATAGTCCTGGCATGACTTAGCCCTTAAGCGACCATAGATCATGCAGACCCTCCCCTTTTTTGTTTCTATTTTCCTAATTTATTTAAATGATATGGCATTCTCCGTAGACGGCGGCGGCGGCAGTGGAGCTATGCCCCACCCTCCTCATGCGCGCGCACGTCTGCTCGGCCCGCGAGACGCGGCTTGTTGCGGCGGCGACGACGTTACTCCCCGGTTGGGCCCTGCAGTTCGACCAATTCCTTGCCAATTTGTGCATGAAAGTGCATCAAGCCCTTTAGTGGATTTTGGTTGATTGAATGACAACAAGGATAAAAGAACTAATGATGTTGCTAAGCGTTGAACAGGAAATTAATTATCTCACAGATATTTGATTTGTTAGAGGTGCGTAAAGCCAAAATGATGTATTGTTATATAAACAATCTAGTTCAAGCACAAGACAACAATGCAAATGGAACTCATATAAAACACTTACTTATTATGAGATCGCAATGATCCATGTGAAAGCAAGCATGCTGGGAACTGGTTAGTAAGATAGAATCAATTGCATATTAAATGATCTCCTATTCAAAGCTTGTCATTTCTTCATCGATGGCTCATCCGACCCTCTTTTAACCGTTGCACTGCGCGGTCAGTCCATCTGGGTGCACGTGTCTCTGACGCCCCTGCGCTAGCAGTTATGTCCTCTTCCTCGCCTTAGTCGACGCTAGTGTCTAGTTTTCCGGTCGCAGGACCTTGATGTAACCAGGTCTTCCTCGGAAGACCTCCTTGTAATAGGGTTGCTTTTATAAATAATATATGTTGTTGTCAAAAAAACCCCACATTTGATGAATGAAATCAAGTCACATGCTCAAGATGGCTATGCTCAAGATGAAAAAAATCAAGAACGACATGTTAGCACCCTCAACGGATGAAGATTGAAAGAATTGGTTTCTTATTGAAAGAAAGCATCCCAAGAGATTTCAAATTAGAGTTTCATTTTATCTTGAGTTATTAGGAAAGACGTACTATTAAGAGGGATGCATCATGTCCATGATCATATTGTTAAAGTGCTCATATCAACTCATGTGAGATTTGATAGAGAGTGTCATAAAGGACTAACTGGGTGTGTTCTGTCCATGCACCCTAGACATGTCTCAGTGGCTGCTGTGGCCGTCCATATCGGACAGTCCGGTATGACACAACGGCTAGTTTTTCGAAAGGGCTACATATATCCCCAAGCCCCCATTTCGTGGGGCTGCGGATTCTGCTCGTTCTCAGACATGTTCTAAAGCTTTGCTAACTCTCTCAAACCCTCTCTTAGTGAGTGATTGATTCAAATTGAAAAATCCATATTGTGGCTTAAGAGAAGATTAATTTGTGAGGAAGCCAACTCTTGAGCACTTGAGCATATTGTCTATTCATGATTTGCATTTGTTATTTTTGGATGAGCTCTTGTTTTTTTAATTTTTTTAAAATTATTTATCGTAGTAGGCGTTCTAATATGTTCGCTGTAGTAAATGAATTTATCACAACGTGGCACCGCTGCGGTAAATCGAATTTGCCGCTGTGGAAAAGAATTTCGGTGGCAGTGGAGTCCCGGTGGTACCAGGTACGTCGTCCTGCCCGGGGCCACCGTCGCAAGCAGAGCATGCACGCGACGAATTGCCATATGCATCACCAGCAGCAAGAAATACAACGGGACGACGCTAGCGTGGAAAGCGGATCATCTCACGCTGTGGTGAATTAACGGATGGCCAGGTAATTAACGTGGAAAGCGGATCACGGAGATAGTGATTTTTATAAAGTAAATCTGCCCTCTCCCCCATCTTTGTAGCGGCGACTCCGTTGCGCGGCGCTCCCACTACACACTTCCCACTTCTACATCCAAATCGATCTAGCCTCTCTCTCCTCTCCACTCCACGTCGATCTCTCCACTTGATGACCTGACAATCTCCACCCCATCTGCACCGCCGCCGCCGGCCGCAACGGAGCCGGGAGGAAGCCGCGCACCGCCGCATCGCCATCAGGAAGATTCCACTCCACGGTGGTGTTTGCGGGCAGCAAGAACGTCGACGTCGACGCCCGCCTCAGCGAGAAGACGACAAGGGCAACGGACTACGACAAGGTTTGTTTGTCCCTCCATCATTCCTCTCTCTTAGCTTCTCCTGGATCGGATTGGAAGTTGTCCACCGTACGTCGCTTATTCTTGCTCCTCAATGTGGACCGGACCTCCAGCTTGCCTAGACTAGATCGTTGTGCCAGTCAGTTCTTAGCCTTTCTCTCTTGCTTTTTCAGAGCAGCCGTGCCCGTGCAGGGATCACCCCGCCTCGCCGGCTCCCCTGTCTTGCTCTCGAGATGTAAGTACACGGAGACCATGGACGGCGCGGCGCAGACCATGCCGTCGTAGATGTACAGATACATAGACGAGCAGGATTTGGAGTCGGCAGTGAGCGTAGGGTATCGTCAGGTAAAACCATTCTGCCTCACTAATCATATATCCCCTCCATCTCCAGCCTTGTGCACGCTGGGTCTAATGTGTGACAAATTTGATCTGGCTGAAGATTCTGTCCTCCCTCCTCTCTTGAACCTTCCAGTCAAGATTACAAGAAATAGCCAGTTTCTGTTTCAAGTGACATGGTGGCAGGAGTGGCAGATTAATGCACTGTCTGGTACTACTCTGCATATGCATAATGGGGTGGATGGTTGTTATCAGGTCGATCTATTTTTTTCCCTCAAGATTGCTATTATTCTTAAATGTATGTGGTGGCATGATAGAGTAGCAGATTAGTGTACAAGCTTGTGATCATTCACTATTGTGACTAACAATTATTTGTACAAACCGAGGCAATTTGTATCGTGACACAAAGCTACGAGATATGAGCTCTGAGATAACTTAAGAACAATGTTCAAAAAATGATATGATGGTTTGACTATCCCTTTTTCAAGTACATATATACCATTTGAACGTTTCGATGCACTGATATTCATTGCATATACCCAAAGAAAAAATAGTTATGTTTTTCTGACCTGAGTAGCCAAGGTGAACATTTTTTATCTTTTTTCTGATTGTGGCAGAAAGCTTTGTCTGACTGTTGAAGATTTGCAGTTGCAGTTCACAAACTAGAGCATCTCCATAAGCTAAACTTTATTTTGGCATGGTTAAGTACTAATTAATGTGGCATAATTAGTTTTATGTCAGGATTGCCTTGTCACTATACGAATGGCATGGGTAATGGAACTTTACTTGAAGAGAGACGAAGAGCAGGTATATATACACTTCTTTAATCTGTTTGACCTGAGAAAAAAAACAAAAGTAAGCAAGTCGTCTCAGAAAATTGATTACTACAGCTATACAATAATTTATTTTTGTGATGAGCTTAAGATGATAGAGTCTAGTAAAGATTGATTACTGTAGTTATTTATTTCTCCCTCGAGGTGTGGAGGCTCTCAATCTGTCATGATCTGGCCTCAATTTTGTCAAGGATTTGTATAGTGTCTTTGAACTTCATGTTTCTGAAAAGTATTCTACTTTTTGCCAACTAAAAGTAGCAGCTAAATGTGAATTGTTTCAAAATTTCTTGCTTCACTCTAGAATATGTTTCCAGTTTATTCATGCATGCTTCTGCTTTGTATCTATCAAATATCCATAACCCACCCTTATTGCCTAATATATAGGCATTGTTGTGTTGTTGGCCATTTTTGTTTGCCAAACTACAGTCTTTAAGATTTAATTTGGATTTCGTTAACCATGTATTGTCATAATACAAACGAAATTACATTGAATGCCAATTTGCATTTGATTAGTTACCCCAATACGTATAATCATTTGTTTTTATGAATGCTCAATAGGGAGTGCTCAATAGGCCATCTTTGGTGCCTCCAGAATTCATGTTGAAGAGGATTGTGCATTGATTACTGTTGTTTGGCTTAACAAAGTGATGTTCTCCGTGTATAAGGTTTGGTCCCATCTATCTTTCTTATTTTTACAGTTCAAATTGTTATGAATGAACCTTGAAAATACACCTTATATGGTGATCTTGATTGCATTCAATACAACATTAACTACCTATAGCAGTATGGACATAATCTTGCAAGTCCAAATTAGTAGTACATAATATTTTATTTACCTCCACAGTCTTTTACATTAAAGAACAATCTAGGGTGTAGATCACTACTTGGTCACGGAGGCCCCAATGCAATAGAAATCACTAGGAAAATGATTTTATACAAATTAATAACTTATAAGAAACTTTGTTTGAAATATGCAAACAAGATATGACTTGTGCCAGTTTAGCACATGTATTCCTTTCATTTATAGACTCTTTTTAAATTTTTCTTCTTGATCGATCAGTATAATTTAGAGAAACAAATTTATCTAATAGGTCTTATTGTGTAACATTAATGTGCCTTCGCTAAATAATACTTCCTCCATTCTAAATTATAAGATGTTTTAGCCTTTTCATTTGCTATGAACTACAACTATAATTTTGCTCAAGATAATTAAAAAAATAAATAAATTTTGTCTAATAAGGCTGTTGGGGGAAGATATTTCTCAGCCCACAGAAATATGGCCCGTGAAGCTCTCGCCCCATTGCGGGAAGGTAACACGAGTCCGGCGACAGGCTCACTTTAAATAAGATTCGAGCCTACGCAAAGTAAGGCTCAAGGGAGGTATACCTCGCACCCGACGGGCCTAATGATCTGGCCCCACAAAGGTGCCCAACCCTAAATAATTGAGTCTCACGACCATGGGAGCGACCCGATTTGCCCGACCCCTCGGTTAAGGTGCTCTAGTTGTAGGATCCGAACTAAAGTAGTCGAGTTTATAGATTAAGAGAGGTGCTTAGGCTGTAGCTTGCCTATGAATACTGCAAAACCTCCGAACGTGTGGTAGGGACAAGTGGTGACAACCCTGTCTCCTTTGTAGTCCACCACGATATGTTTAGACTGAGGAGCCTCAGGTGCTTAGTGTCGGAACCATTTGCTGTGGTGAGTTCCGAGCAAGTGCGCTCACAGTAGACAAGAACCTGATCTATCTTTACTTAATAAAACATACCTCCCTTTCATCGCCACTTACTTATCTAGTAGAAACCTTCCCTCTAGGAATATAAATCACTTCACGTTCTCAATGGATTTGATACCTTGGAATACTCTAAGGTGAAGACTACATCGACAACCGTTCTCTTGCGGTTAATCCCGTGTGCCACCCCAGGTGTCAACAAGTTTTCTGGCGCCTTTGCCGGGGAACAATAGTTGATTTATCAGACTAGAATTAGGATTTCTATTCTTAATGGAGAATCTATCCTTGTTCCTGCATGCTTCTCCTCATAATAAGCGATTAGAGCCACCATCATCTGCCCATCCTATTTTCACTAACGGTTATGAACTAAAGCCTAGCTTCATAACTGAAGTTCAAGAACATATCTTCTCAGTAAATGAGAAAGAAAACCTATACACTCATCTACAAGACTTCGAGCAAATGTGTGCTTGCCTGAACATTCCAGGCGTGACACCCGAGACCCTTAAGTAGAAGTTGTTTCCATTTACTTTAATGGAAGCAGCCAAGCTGTGGCATACTCAAACCGTAGAAAGTGTTAATGGCGAATGGGAAGTTTTATGAACTAAGTTTACCTTAGCTTTCTTCCCAATACTCCGAGTAGTACAATTATGAGTCGAGATTCTCACTTTCTGACAAGGAGAGAATGAATCCTTAGGAGCCACATGGGCTCGTTTTACCGACTTAATTAACTCAGGACCTTATTTAGACATCTCCGATCATATGCTAGTTCAGCATTTTTATGCTAGGTTGGAAAAGAAAGAGGCCTATTACCTTGATATAGCATCTGGTGGGTCATTTCTTCATCTATCCGCACTCGATGCTAAGTTCTTAACAAAATTTTGGAGAACACATCCTACACTGGTGTCCATGATGAATATCCCGAAGAAGTAGTAACCGTAGAAGCTAAACTCTCGACCCCCGTAGAAAAACCTTCTCTAGAGCCTCTTGAGCCTGTGGACGAAATCCAGAAGGAAGAGGAAGACAAACTTCCTCCAGAATTCCTGATGGAAATCGAGGATGATTTGTTTGAAGATTTTGAAATCATTACTAATTATCCTACTCAACCAAATCCATCCACCACACCATCTTTTGATCCTCCTGATGAAACTCTATGTCGTAAGAACTTGCAAGATGTCTCAGCCATCATGAGTCATGAATGGACGATGGAGGCTGAGACACAAGGAATTTTCTTCGCATAGAAAATATGCCTGACACATTGCAATGTCATATCGGTGGGAAAGACATCCTAGCCTTGTATGACCCTACAGTTGGCCTTAACATGGTGTCTAGTACCTACCTAGCGGCGAATTTTCCTAATGCCCATCTTATGCCATCATCCCAGTTCCTTAGAGACCCTTATGGCAACATGATAGAAAGCTTAGGAGTCGCCAAAATCATTTCTACCTTTTTTGATGGTGTAGAAGCCTTTCTAGACTTACACATTTTTGATACAAGTATCTTTAACATCTTCATAGGACAACCTTGGTCCAAACTTGTATCCGTAGGGGCTAGCAGAGGACAAATTGATATTTGAATTGGTAAAAAGGAATACATAGTTCCCTTCATTCATGCAGTAAACTCCGTAGCCAAACATCCACCAGATCCGGATCCCTTGATCAGGCAACAACTTCTACTTTCCAAGAAGCAGCCAAACCTAATTTTGTGGAGGGTGTTGAGTATTTCATTGAAGAAGAAGCCGAAACAGATGAAGCCTTTCATTTAGATGAGACACAACACCCCAACCAGCCTTCCATAGAACTTAAACCTCTACCCGCTGGGTTAAAATACGTCTTTCTAAACAATAATCCTGAGACTCGTGTCATAATCAGTGATAAGTTGTCGAAGGAGGAAACCTCCAGACTTACAACTGTCCTAGAAAACATTGGTCCATCTTGGGCTATTCACTTCAAGATCTCAAGGGAATAAGCCCAACTTTGTGCACCCATCGAATTCCCACAGATTCTGACGCAATACCATCTAGAGGACCCCAAAGACGACTTAATAACACTATGCATGAAGTCGTTAAAAAGGAAGTGTTAAAACTTCTCCATGCGGGCATCATTTACCCAGTCCCTTATAGCGAATAGGTAAGCCCGGTGCAAGTAGTTCCTAAGAAAGAAAGAATGGCAGTCGTTAAGAATGATAAAAATGAGCTCATACCCCAACGCACCGTCATAGGATGGAGAATGTGCATAAACTATAGGAAACTGAACAAAGCCACTAAAAAAGATCATTTTCCCTTGCATTCATCGATGAGATGCTAGAAAGGTTGGCCAACCATTCCTTTTTCTGCTTTCTCGATGGATATTTGGGTTATCACCAAATTCCAATCCACCCCGACGATCAGGATAAAACCACTTTAACATGCCCGTACGGAACTTATGCTTATAGGTGCATGTCCTTTGGACTT
>JALGXP010001209.1:0-15824 GCA_023333625.1 Bothriochloa decipiens
TATAGTTCACGGCTTTGCGCGGTGATTGTGAATGAATTGAAAAAAAACATGAATGATTAATATTAGCTTCAAGGCCTTAACACCTCGCGGTCTAGGTGCCTCGTTGTTCCCATTAGATCGTCATGCTCGGTCACTTGCAGCTGACGGCCCATAGGGCTAAGGGCATTAGCGTGATCCGACGATAGGAGACGTCGAGACCAACAGATTTGCAATCTGCGAATTGGGATTGCAATTAGGAAATAGAACGTAGCAGACACCTCAATACAGCGAGTGATTCCGCGGCCAAACCTTTGCATCTGTCCAGGAATTTCATCATTTTTCCATGTTAGGGTTTCGGCAGTGTTTATTTGGTAGATGAAGGTTATTTTAGTAGAGTGTTGGTACTATGATGCTGTTGTGTTGCGGTAATGTAGGCGATGATGATGAAGAGTTATAGTCAACTTGTATCATGGGTGATCACTTTTGCTGGTCACATTGAGGTTAGAGTATATCCAAGAGTTTGGCATCCTAAATTTTTTTGGCAAAAATAAACAATACCTCACCAATATTTTCGCATATGAGTTGGCATTTTTGACAAGTTGACAAATCTCAGTCGATTGCGCGTATATATGTGTGAGCGGTACCGGCCGTGAGTTTTCTTGTGCTTAGCGGGACTCTTCATTCGTTTAGTGGGGCTCTTCGTTCGCTTAGCGGGTGTCTTTGTTTCATTAGCGGGGTTTTAGGTTTTGGGAAACAAAATTTGCCAAACCATTGGAGATAGGATGTGTTCACACCCAAAAATGTCCAGAGAGTATAATGAGCTTCTCCAACATGTTCTTATCGTCAACATGGTCAAGAAAAATACTTGGATCATTATATTTGGAGGTTAGGCGAAGAAAACATCATCTTGGGTTCTAAATTAGCCAGAGTCAGCTTAGCCGGCCCTCTAAGTCGGCTAAGCCGACTTGATCAATTTCCTCAAATGCAATAATATACTACGCAATTATATTCCTCTTGTCGAGCTGATCAAAAAACATATATGGTTTGGCTCATTTGGAGTCCGGATGAATTAATTATGATTTTTTGGAAGATTTCACCTGGAATTTTCATTTGCTAGTCGGCTTAGCTGAGTCACCTAAGTCGGCTAAGCCGATTTTCACTGTTTCTGGGCCGACTACAGGTCTCGAAGCTGGCCTAGCCGACCCGAGGGTCAGCTTAGCTGATTTTGACGGGTCCAGAACGGATTTTGTTGCGTTTTGACGCGTTTTGAAAGGGGTTTCGACTTTTTGAGGGATAAGACCACCCCCATCTCATATATGAGGTCCATGGCCGATTGAGGTGCCCAACACACACAATCGACACAAAAACCAATATATTCTCTCTCATTTACCCTAGTTTTCCTCTCTACTTCTCCTCGTTCTTCGTCGGCGCTACAATGGACGGTGGATCGATGACGGCGAAGCTCTAGAGCAGTCAGGCCGGCTAGGGCAGCCCATTGCTGCTGCACGTCCACACGGGGTCCGTCCCGGGCGTGTGGAGTTTTGGGTTCCAAGAGACTTCGTCGGCGTGTCTTGCGTATCGCGCTCCCGGCGAGGCTCCTCCGGCGATGTGTCTTCTGTATCGTGCTTATCACCGGAGGCACAAGGTCCAGGTGTGGACATCCCCTAGACGCCGGCAGATCCCCAAATCGGCTTGGTCCTACATCGAGCGTTCTAGCTCCTTATCAGGTATGTGACTGAATTTAGCGTCAACATGATCTTTTTTCCTTTCCATATTATTATAGGAGTTGGCAAACAACGAGATTTGAGAAACGAATTTTGCTAAGCCGTTGGAGATGCTCTTATTTAGATAGTAAAGTCAATTTGCTTTTACTACTGTGAGGTAGATACCTGTGCCCTTTGATGAAGTTTTTTGCCTATGAGCTGAATCATTCCAAGGAGCTAGATCTTAAGTCCTTAGTCCACATCGGCTTGGCATGAGAGAGAGAGAGCAGGGAGAGAGAGGAGTGTGGAATGAAAGTGAGGGAAGACCTAGTGTCGGTTGGGTTTGATAAAAAGTCAACTGGCAGTATGTGCCCTATAAAACTTATTGTCCCACCTCAATGGCTGCAATAGACACATCAAGTAACATATATAATACATAAAACAACTAGTATTTACCAGCATTGGACAACCATAAAAAGGTTTTGGATATAGAAATGGAAATTTGAAGTTATTGAACCAAGTCGACACACAGACAAACAGTTTTTTAGCAATTGCAGACAAATAAGTTGATGGAAAAAACCTATATTTTATCATTTTGAAACTAAGCGTTACATGCTCCTCATTGCATGTCATATGTTACGATGATCCCCTTCACCGTCGTCGGGCCTTAGAGTGGATCTTTCACTACGTCAGGGAGGATTTGTAGGGGCGGGTGACTGACCTCCGTAGGGACGAACCATCCCTATAAATCGATTTATAGGGGTGATTGATGATTGAACTGCCTCTATAAATCGATTTTTGAATTCAAACAAAAAAAATAGCAAAATATTTTTTTAACCCGAGGAGGCCGAATTCATGACCTCTCTCTCGCGCGGTTCTTGCCTTAACCACTGCACTACGCTATCACATATGTCTATATATAGTTTTGTTTCCCCACATATTGTCCTAAACTAAGAGCAATTTACTTATTTAAGGTCCTAAACGAATTCAAATTAAAAAGTTATCAACTACAATATTTCATAACTTTTTGAGATCTATACTTTTTATTGAGGAATTTTTTTTCATCCGAGGTCGTTTATAAAATTTGAATTTCAAATTTGAGAAATTTAAACGTAGATTTAGCATGACAAGATGAACTCAAATGAAAAAGTGTTCAACTATAAAGTTTCGTAACTTTTTGAAATCTACATACTTTATTTTGGGTGTTTTTCCATCCGAGGTCATTTAGAAATTTCAAATTTTAAATTGTTGAAGCTCTGATATAGTTTACCATGATAAGATGAACTCAAATGAAAGTATTTTTAACTACAATATTTCATGACTTTTTAAGATCTACAAAATTTATTTTGTGTGTTTTTTCATCCGAAGTCGTTTTTAAAAATTTAATTTTTATTACTTTATTTTAAATTATCGACGTTAATTTATAGGGGCGGTTAAATATCCAACCGCCTCTACAAATCGATTTGTAGGGACGGTTGGATATTCAACCCCCTTATAAATGGACTCCATTTGTAAAGGCGGTTCAATATCCAACCGTCCTTTCAAATCGATTTGTAGGGACGGTTGGATATTGAACCCCCCTTACAAATCGAGAACCATTTGTAAGGGAGATTCAATATCCAATCCCTCTTAGAGTGAAATGGGGCTGGTTTTTAAAAATGGTTTTTGTAGTAGCGTTTCTCTCCAAAAAGAAGGGAAGTGTTGAATATATTTGATCTCCCATGCCGCCCGGGGAATGACCGGCTTTGCCACGGATTTGCTTTAAGAAGTCGTAACGTCTCAACCACAAGTCATCTTGAAACAGAAACACACAATAGCCGCCTGTGAGTTACAAGAAGAAAATTCTTTGCAGCAGACATCAGTATTACAGCATAGGAAATATTTCCTGCATTCCTTGTTTGTGGAAGCATCGCCGGTGACTGGCTACGCATTTCAGGCTTCACGTCAGTTACGCCAATAATCCAACTAATTTAATAAACCCTCAAAGGCTCAATTTTAGGAACCGTAAAAGTCATCGCTATGTGTCCAATATGAGCCAGCGACGACCCAAAAAACAAAAAACAAACAAAAACTATAGGCGGCGGCTATGGTGTTTGAGTGTTTCGTGCGCAGCGCAGCATAGGGCGGAGAACACGCCTCTCGTTTGAATGGCTTCTCCGCCTCCGCTGATGGCATGACATGGCATGGCATTTTCGATCGTGTCAGCCCGGAATCATGGAAGGCGTCCACGCGCCAGGCTGAATCTGGGCACGGAGAACAGGAGATGCCGTAGTCGTCTTGCGATGGATCACACGCCTGATTTCGCTCTCACGTAACCTAGCTACACCCACAGAAGCGTACTACTGAACGTACGTACACCACAAAACTCCTATGATCTCCAGCAATCATGCAGCTAGCAGCCAGGCGAGCGCCTTCATCAGGACCCATTGCTTGTACATGTATGTTCATTAGAGGTTGCACGTGTCCCAGCAATATGATGCCGCATTAATTATTAACACACATCATTCGTGTCTGAAACAGCAATAGGTCTATTATTGGAGTTCATTGTTATCGTCGAGCCTATTTGCTTCAAGTAACTCATTTTTTATAGGATGACGAGTTAATTTTATCAAATTTCATCGTGAAGCATATACTTCCCTATAGCAGATATAACTCTTTACGTTCAAATAACTCACTTTTTAGATATGAAAGGATGACAAGAGTTTTGACATTCGATATATTAGCCAATAAAAGGGGGAAAAGTACAAGAATACAAGATCGGTGTCACCCTGTTTCAGCAACAACTAAACCAGGAAAAAAGAGCACCTAAAGCACCTAGGAGCTTTTTTTAGATATAGTAGTATTAATTACTCCTTCGTCCAAAATTATAAGTCATTTTAAGAATTTTAAAGAATTAAAGCATATTAAAAATTTGATCAAATTTAGTATATAATAAGACAATAACATTTATAATGTCAACTAAGTATCATTAGAGTCTACGTTAATAATATTTTCATAGTATATACCTATTTCATGTTACAAATTTTTATAATTTTTTCTATAATTTTGATCAAACTTAAAATACTTTGACTCTCTAATATTCTTAGAATGATTTATAATTTAGAATGAAGGGAGTATTAAAGATCCATAATGTAGATTGTAACAATATTAAAACTGAATATAATATTAAAACTGTGTACGTAGCTTAACTTCGTTTACAACACCAAACCATTTCAAACCGTATTTTGTTTTGACTTTTTAGATACATACGATAAAAATTAGATACTTTGAAAAGGCAAAACAACTTAACTGAGGAGGTAGCTTTTATTTGCAGGAAAACTATATTATGTGCTAAATTTGAAAACGAAAGGCTTGATACATTTTTTACCTTATTATATGATTATTATAATATTTTATTAATCCGCCGAATGACACAACCGAAAATATTAGCACATCATTAGAGATCGACAGCTGTAATTTCGATGGGAAACAGGGAAAAATCGTACCAGACCCACCTCCTGATCCCTAGCTTGTAACTATAAATACCCCAGCACAGACGCTTGTTGCAACAAACCATCGGCCAATTCGGAACAAGAAGCCGCAGGAAGAAACGTAGCAGCCAAGCCAAAAAACCGTGCAGGCCAGCTGGTGCGAAGCATCAAGCATGGGCTCCCTGGGTCCTAGCGTCGTGACCCAGCAGCACAAGGCCAGCAAGCCGGCGGCGGCGGGCGGCGACCACCACGAGCAGAGCGGCAACTGCGGCGGCGGGTCGTCGTCGTTCCGGATGCCACTGCACTACCCGCGGTACAAGAAGGCGGACTACGAGGCGATGCCGGAGTGGCGCGTGGACTGCCTCCTCCGCGAGTACGGCCTCCCCGTCGCTGGCGACCTCCGCGAGAAGCGGGAGTTCGCCATGGGCGCCTTCCTCTGGCCCGGTCAGTACTGATCAACAACCACTGCGCGTACGTTTTGTTGGACGGATCGGAGTCGTCCCAGCAGATTGAAGCAGCAGATCCATATCATATGCAAATGCAGTGGAGATCGGTCCTCCCCGCCAGATTCACATTCACCTAGACTGGACATGCCTATATACGAGATAGTTTGTGTGGGTATTATGCTACATGCATGAGCTCGTTCTCGATCGTTCCGTGAAACTAATGTGTACTATCAGTGATTCTTCATCTCGCGTGCAAGCATCGTCGTGGAATCGTATCAGTGATTATATTCATCAGCATCTGTACATGATGCATGTGCCATCTCATGTGTACCGCTACCATGTATGCATGTGGGTAATGAATACTTCTTACTACTTAGAGTATTGCTAATTAATTAATGCAGACTGCAAGTTAATTAGCTCTTTTACCAATGATGGAATAAACATTCCAGCTTCTACTTCTGGGATGCATATGTGATATATATATGTGTGATAAACAAAGTTATCTGTCTAATTATGTATTGGAATTGGAAGACGTTTGCCGTATTTATACCTCATATATTGGATGTCAGCAGAGAACTTGTTTTTAGGTCTTGTTTGGATGTAATCGGATTTACATCAATTTATATGTTTTCGGGTGGACTAATCAGAGTGATGAACGTACCACACATGTGAATTGAGTCGAATCCGACAACTTCCCAACAAGGTCATAAGCAGACCGATTATATAGCTCGAGAGATTCTAGAATTGCTGTTGAAAGCTCAGCTTGTTGATGCCAAACTCATAAGCATCGTCAGCATCAGTACTATACCTCGGTAATTAATGTAAAATTTGACCCGCTGATTCAACCTCCTTCTAAATGTTAGATTTGGTTGATTTTCTCTGTCTTTTTTTTGGTCTCTATATATCATCTTCTTTGTTGCATACGCTTAGACAAATGCATGCCTACATATGCGCATCAGCGATATGGAGATCGTTTCGAGTACACAACATAAACCTTGGGCCTGCCGCTTCTACTAGGGCTTTCTGATCCGCGCAATTTTTTGCTGCCGTTTTTCATCCCAACAATCGATTCAGATTGTTTATGTGCTTTCTGGACAAGTGTTGTTTCTGACCCCAATAAACTCTACAGTTGTTGATAGGGGGATAGCGAGGACGACAGCACATATGCACCACACACTGCTGGCGTATACGTGGCGCGCAGGGTTAGCAGAAGCTTGTTGCCACAAATGACATGTCAGTGCGGTCGCGTTCACGAATTAAGTCAAGAAGAAGCCGTGTTCGTGTTCCATTCGTTTCCCATAGCAAGGATTAGTGTAGTAATAATATCCAGCAGCGGTGCATGTATGATTGTCATCCGATCACTGTTTTCAGGAACATTCATTCCATTTCGTGCGATCATTCTGAATCGAGGGCCTAACATATCAAATCTTTGAATATAATTGGGCTTAGCTCAAATGTCATTTTCCAATTATTCCAAGGGGGGCCTCAACTATAAAGGTCGTCCGATTTTACTTCTTGGACTTCAAAAATCATACTTTTTTCAAATTGCTCTCAAGTTTTTAAACTGTTTGGTTTATAGTCTGAGTGATTTTGCTGACGTAGGGCCACGTCGGAGGGAGGTAACCTATAAGGGGCCTAATCCCCGATGACACGTGGCAGCAGGAGTGGGGCGGAGCAGGGAGGCGATGGGGGGCGGCCGGCGGCGTGATGCCATGGCGTTGCATTGCCGGGCGGCGGCGCTAGGATTAGGGGTGGGTGGGCGGCGGCGCAGGCGCGCGAGGGAGAGAGAGGGCCAAGAGCTGAAAGCTAGAGTTAGGTTTAACCCAATTCTCTTCTTGATTGCAAGAGTACATGAGGGCTTTTATTTATAGTTCTAACATGACTTAGCCTTTAAGCAACCAGAGATCCTGCGGATCCTCCGCTTTCTATTTTATTTATTTATGTTTTCCTAATTTATCTAAATGATATGACATCCTCCGCAGACGGCGGCGGAGCTGCGCCCCACCCTCCTCATGCGCGTGCAGCTGCTCGGCCTACGAGACACAGCTTGTTGCGGCGGCAGCAACGTTGCTCCCCGGTTGGGCCCTCCAGTTGGCCCAATTTCTTGCTAATTTGTGGGCCGTGCATTGCACTTGTTATAGCACTCCCTCCCTCTCGTATCAGCGCGTCCTCACAACGAAATTGGAGCCAGTCGGTGACGCTGGTTAGTGAAAGAGCTCCTTGCAGAATGGTATCTAGTTTGTGGGTCATGCGACCGTCGATGGAGTTATTGAGGACGATGTGGAGCTGTCTGTTGTCGAAGTTATTGGTGTAGCGGAACGTGAAGTAGATGTAGTTGTGGGGGTAGCAGTTGATGTTGTTGATGATGAGCATGATGTTGCGGTTTGCGCCTCCTTTGTTGGTGTCAATGTAGAGGTGGGATATGGTGCTTGATGTAGTCATGGAGAGGTCAGTGATGATGAAGAGGTCAGTGCCAATTCTGGATCTGTTGCTGGATGAGATAGAGAAAATTAGGGTTGTGCTATATAAATGACACCTCTTGTTTGATTATTGATGACAGGTGGCAGCAGGAGCAGGGCAGAGGGAGGCGATGGCGCGGCGGTGGCGGGTGGCGTGAGGCCACGATGGCATATTACAGGCCGGCGGCGCTAGGGTTAGGGGCGGGTGCGGCGGCGGCGCGTGCACGCGAGGGAGAGAGAGGGCCAAGAGCTGAGAGCTAGGGTTGGGTTTAACCTAATTCCCTTTTTGATTGCAAAGAGTATATGGGGGCCTTTATTTATAGTCCTGGCATGACTTAGCCCTTAAGCGACCATAGATCATGCAGACCCTCCCCTTTTTTGTTTCTATTTTCCTAATTTATTTAAATGATATGGCATTCTCCGTAGACGGCGGCGGCGGCAGTGGAGCTATGCCCCACCCTCCTCATGCGCGCGCACGTCTGCTCGGCCCGCGAGACGCGGCTTGTTGCGGCGGCGACGACGTTACTCCCCGGTTGGGCCCTGCAGTTCGACCAATTCCTTGCCAATTTGTGCATGAAAGTGCATCAAGCCCTTTAGTGGATTTTGGTTGATTGAATGACAACAAGGATAAAAGAACTAATGATGTTGCTAAGCGTTGAACAGGAAATTAATTATCTCACAGATATTTGATTTGTTAGAGGTGCGTAAAGCCAAAATGATGTATTGTTATATAAACAATCTAGTTCAAGCACAAGACAACAATGCAAATGGAACTCATATAAAACACTTACTTATTATGAGATCGCAATGATCCATGTGAAAGCAAGCATGCTGGGAACTGGTTAGTAAGATAGAATCAATTGCATATTAAATGATCTCCTATTCAAAGCTTGTCATTTCTTCATCGATGGCTCATCCGACCCTCTTTTAACCGTTGCACTGCGCGGTCAGTCCATCTGGGTGCACGTGTCTCTGACGCCCCTGCGCTAGCAGTTATGTCCTCTTCCTCGCCTTAGTCGACGCTAGTGTCTAGTTTTCCGGTCGCAGGACCTTGATGTAACCAGGTCTTCCTCGGAAGACCTCCTTGTAATAGGGTTGCTTTTATAAATAATATATGTTGTTGTCAAAAAAACCCCACATTTGATGAATGAAATCAAGTCACATGCTCAAGATGGCTATGCTCAAGATGAAAAAAATCAAGAACGACATGTTAGCACCCTCAACGGATGAAGATTGAAAGAATTGGTTTCTTATTGAAAGAAAGCATCCCAAGAGATTTCAAATTAGAGTTTCATTTTATCTTGAGTTATTAGGAAAGACGTACTATTAAGAGGGATGCATCATGTCCATGATCATATTGTTAAAGTGCTCATATCAACTCATGTGAGATTTGATAGAGAGTGTCATAAAGGACTAACTGGGTGTGTTCTGTCCATGCACCCTAGACATGTCTCAGTGGCTGCTGTGGCCGTCCATATCGGACAGTCCGGTATGACACAACGGCTAGTTTTTCGAAAGGGCTACATATATCCCCAAGCCCCCATTTCGTGGGGCTGCGGATTCTGCTCGTTCTCAGACATGTTCTAAAGCTTTGCTAACTCTCTCAAACCCTCTCTTAGTGAGTGATTGATTCAAATTGAAAAATCCATATTGTGGCTTAAGAGAAGATTAATTTGTGAGGAAGCCAACTCTTGAGCACTTGAGCATATTGTCTATTCATGATTTGCATTTGTTATTTTTGGATGAGCTCTTGTTTTTTTAATTTTTTTAAAATTATTTATCGTAGTAGGCGTTCTAATATGTTCGCTGTAGTAAATGAATTTATCACAACGTGGCACCGCTGCGGTAAATCGAATTTGCCGCTGTGGAAAAGAATTTCGGTGGCAGTGGAGTCCCGGTGGTACCAGGTACGTCGTCCTGCCCGGGGCCACCGTCGCAAGCAGAGCATGCACGCGACGAATTGCCATATGCATCACCAGCAGCAAGAAATACAACGGGACGACGCTAGCGTGGAAAGCGGATCATCTCACGCTGTGGTGAATTAACGGATGGCCAGGTAATTAACGTGGAAAGCGGATCACGGAGATAGTGATTTTTATAAAGTAAATCTGCCCTCTCCCCCATCTTTGTAGCGGCGACTCCGTTGCGCGGCGCTCCCACTACACACTTCCCACTTCTACATCCAAATCGATCTAGCCTCTCT
Source organism: Bothriochloa decipiens (assembly GCA_023333625.1). NCBI lineage: Eukaryota > Viridiplantae > Streptophyta > Magnoliopsida > Poales > Poaceae > Bothriochloa > Bothriochloa decipiens. The sequence continues at coordinate 10,261 of JALGXP010001209.1, forward strand.
CTCCTCTCCACTCCACGTCGATCTCTCCACTTGATGACCTGACAATCTCCACCCCATCTGCACCGCCGCCGCCGGCCGCAACGGAGCCGGGAGGAAGCCGCGCACCGCCGCATCGCCATCAGGAAGATTCCACTCCACGGTGGTGTTTGCGGGCAGCAAGAACGTCGACGTCGACGCCCGCCTCAGCGAGAAGACGACAAGGGCAACGGACTACGACAAGGTTTGTTTGTCCCTCCATCATTCCTCTCTCTTAGCTTCTCCTGGATCGGATTGGAAGTTGTCCACCGTACGTCGCTTATTCTTGCTCCTCAATGTGGACCGGACCTCCAGCTTGCCTAGACTAGATCGTTGTGCCAGTCAGTTCTTAGCCTTTCTCTCTTGCTTTTTCAGAGCAGCCGTGCCCGTGCAGGGATCACCCCGCCTCGCCGGCTCCCCTGTCTTGCTCTCGAGATGTAAGTACACGGAGACCATGGACGGCGCGGCGCAGACCATGCCGTCGTAGATGTACAGATACATAGACGAGCAGGATTTGGAGTCGGCAGTGAGCGTAGGGTATCGTCAGGTAAAACCATTCTGCCTCACTAATCATATATCCCCTCCATCTCCAGCCTTGTGCACGCTGGGTCTAATGTGTGACAAATTTGATCTGGCTGAAGATTCTGTCCTCCCTCCTCTCTTGAACCTTCCAGTCAAGATTACAAGAAATAGCCAGTTTCTGTTTCAAGTGACATGGTGGCAGGAGTGGCAGATTAATGCACTGTCTGGTACTACTCTGCATATGCATAATGGGGTGGATGGTTGTTATCAGGTCGATCTATTTTTTTCCCTCAAGATTGCTATTATTCTTAAATGTATGTGGTGGCATGATAGAGTAGCAGATTAGTGTACAAGCTTGTGATCATTCACTATTGTGACTAACAATTATTTGTACAAACCGAGGCAATTTGTATCGTGACACAAAGCTACGAGATATGAGCTCTGAGATAACTTAAGAACAATGTTCAAAAAATGATATGATGGTTTGACTATCCCTTTTTCAAGTACATATATACCATTTGAACGTTTCGATGCACTGATATTCATTGCATATACCCAAAGAAAAAATAGTTATGTTTTTCTGACCTGAGTAGCCAAGGTGAACATTTTTTATCTTTTTTCTGATTGTGGCAGAAAGCTTTGTCTGACTGTTGAAGATTTGCAGTTGCAGTTCACAAACTAGAGCATCTCCATAAGCTAAACTTTATTTTGGCATGGTTAAGTACTAATTAATGTGGCATAATTAGTTTTATGTCAGGATTGCCTTGTCACTATACGAATGGCATGGGTAATGGAACTTTACTTGAAGAGAGACGAAGAGCAGGTATATATACACTTCTTTAATCTGTTTGACCTGAGAAAAAAAACAAAAGTAAGCAAGTCGTCTCAGAAAATTGATTACTACAGCTATACAATAATTTATTTTTGTGATGAGCTTAAGATGATAGAGTCTAGTAAAGATTGATTACTGTAGTTATTTATTTCTCCCTCGAGGTGTGGAGGCTCTCAATCTGTCATGATCTGGCCTCAATTTTGTCAAGGATTTGTATAGTGTCTTTGAACTTCATGTTTCTGAAAAGTATTCTACTTTTTGCCAACTAAAAGTAGCAGCTAAATGTGAATTGTTTCAAAATTTCTTGCTTCACTCTAGAATATGTTTCCAGTTTATTCATGCATGCTTCTGCTTTGTATCTATCAAATATCCATAACCCACCCTTATTGCCTAATATATAGGCATTGTTGTGTTGTTGGCCATTTTTGTTTGCCAAACTACAGTCTTTAAGATTTAATTTGGATTTCGTTAACCATGTATTGTCATAATACAAACGAAATTACATTGAATGCCAATTTGCATTTGATTAGTTACCCCAATACGTATAATCATTTGTTTTTATGAATGCTCAATAGGGAGTGCTCAATAGGCCATCTTTGGTGCCTCCAGAATTCATGTTGAAGAGGATTGTGCATTGATTACTGTTGTTTGGCTTAACAAAGTGATGTTCTCCGTGTATAAGGTTTGGTCCCATCTATCTTTCTTATTTTTACAGTTCAAATTGTTATGAATGAACCTTGAAAATACACCTTATATGGTGATCTTGATTGCATTCAATACAACATTAACTACCTATAGCAGTATGGACATAATCTTGCAAGTCCAAATTAGTAGTACATAATATTTTATTTACCTCCACAGTCTTTTACATTAAAGAACAATCTAGGGTGTAGATCACTACTTGGTCACGGAGGCCCCAATGCAATAGAAATCACTAGGAAAATGATTTTATACAAATTAATAACTTATAAGAAACTTTGTTTGAAATATGCAAACAAGATATGACTTGTGCCAGTTTAGCACATGTATTCCTTTCATTTATAGACTCTTTTTAAATTTTTCTTCTTGATCGATCAGTATAATTTAGAGAAACAAATTTATCTAATAGGTCTTATTGTGTAACATTAATGTGCCTTCGCTAAATAATACTTCCTCCATTCTAAATTATAAGATGTTTTAGCCTTTTCATTTGCTATGAACTACAACTATAATTTTGCTCAAGATAATTAAAAAAATAAATAAATTTTGTCTAATAAGGCTGTTGGGGGAAGATATTTCTCAGCCCACAGAAATATGGCCCGTGAAGCTCTCGCCCCATTGCGGGAAGGTAACACGAGTCCGGCGACAGGCTCACTTTAAATAAGATTCGAGCCTACGCAAAGTAAGGCTCAAGGGAGGTATACCTCGCACCCGACGGGCCTAATGATCTGGCCCCACAAAGGTGCCCAACCCTAAATAATTGAGTCTCACGACCATGGGAGCGACCCGATTTGCCCGACCCCTCGGTTAAGGTGCTCTAGTTGTAGGATCCGAACTAAAGTAGTCGAGTTTATAGATTAAGAGAGGTGCTTAGGCTGTAGCTTGCCTATGAATACTGCAAAACCTCCGAACGTGTGGTAGGGACAAGTGGTGACAACCCTGTCTCCTTTGTAGTCCACCACGATATGTTTAGACTGAGGAGCCTCAGGTGCTTAGTGTCGGAACCATTTGCTGTGGTGAGTTCCGAGCAAGTGCGCTCACAGTAGACAAGAACCTGATCTATCTTTACTTAATAAAACATACCTCCCTTTCATCGCCACTTACTTATCTAGTAGAAACCTTCCCTCTAGGAATATAAATCACTTCACGTTCTCAATGGATTTGATACCTTGGAATACTCTAAGGTGAAGACTACATCGACAACCGTTCTCTTGCGGTTAATCCCGTGTGCCACCCCAGGTGTCAACAAGTTTTCTGGCGCCTTTGCCGGGGAACAATAGTTGATTTATCAGACTAGAATTAGGATTTCTATTCTTAATGGAGAATCTATCCTTGTTCCTGCATGCTTCTCCTCATAATAAGCGATTAGAGCCACCATCATCTGCCCATCCTATTTTCACTAACGGTTATGAACTAAAGCCTAGCTTCATAACTGAAGTTCAAGAACATATCTTCTCAGTAAATGAGAAAGAAAACCTATACACTCATCTACAAGACTTCGAGCAAATGTGTGCTTGCCTGAACATTCCAGGCGTGACACCCGAGACCCTTAAGTAGAAGTTGTTTCCATTTACTTTAATGGAAGCAGCCAAGCTGTGGCATACTCAAACCGTAGAAAGTGTTAATGGCGAATGGGAAGTTTTATGAACTAAGTTTACCTTAGCTTTCTTCCCAATACTCCGAGTAGTACAATTATGAGTCGAGATTCTCACTTTCTGACAAGGAGAGAATGAATCCTTAGGAGCCACATGGGCTCGTTTTACCGACTTAATTAACTCAGGACCTTATTTAGACATCTCCGATCATATGCTAGTTCAGCATTTTTATGCTAGGTTGGAAAAGAAAGAGGCCTATTACCTTGATATAGCATCTGGTGGGTCATTTCTTCATCTATCCGCACTCGATGCTAAGTTCTTAACAAAATTTTGGAGAACACATCCTACACTGGTGTCCATGATGAATATCCCGAAGAAGTAGTAACCGTAGAAGCTAAACTCTCGACCCCCGTAGAAAAACCTTCTCTAGAGCCTCTTGAGCCTGTGGACGAAATCCAGAAGGAAGAGGAAGACAAACTTCCTCCAGAATTCCTGATGGAAATCGAGGATGATTTGTTTGAAGATTTTGAAATCATTACTAATTATCCTACTCAACCAAATCCATCCACCACACCATCTTTTGATCCTCCTGATGAAACTCTATGTCGTAAGAACTTGCAAGATGTCTCAGCCATCATGAGTCATGAATGGACGATGGAGGCTGAGACACAAGGAATTTTCTTCGCATAGAAAATATGCCTGACACATTGCAATGTCATATCGGTGGGAAAGACATCCTAGCCTTGTATGACCCTACAGTTGGCCTTAACATGGTGTCTAGTACCTACCTAGCGGCGAATTTTCCTAATGCCCATCTTATGCCATCATCCCAGTTCCTTAGAGACCCTTATGGCAACATGATAGAAAGCTTAGGAGTCGCCAAAATCATTTCTACCTTTTTTGATGGTGTAGAAGCCTTTCTAGACTTACACATTTTTGATACAAGTATCTTTAACATCTTCATAGGACAACCTTGGTCCAAACTTGTATCCGTAGGGGCTAGCAGAGGACAAATTGATATTTGAATTGGTAAAAAGGAATACATAGTTCCCTTCATTCATGCAGTAAACTCCGTAGCCAAACATCCACCAGATCCGGATCCCTTGATCAGGCAACAACTTCTACTTTCCAAGAAGCAGCCAAACCTAATTTTGTGGAGGGTGTTGAGTATTTCATTGAAGAAGAAGCCGAAACAGATGAAGCCTTTCATTTAGATGAGACACAACACCCCAACCAGCCTTCCATAGAACTTAAACCTCTACCCGCTGGGTTAAAATACGTCTTTCTAAACAATAATCCTGAGACTCGTGTCATAATCAGTGATAAGTTGTCGAAGGAGGAAACCTCCAGACTTACAACTGTCCTAGAAAACATTGGTCCATCTTGGGCTATTCACTTCAAGATCTCAAGGGAATAAGCCCAACTTTGTGCACCCATCGAATTCCCACAGATTCTGACGCAATACCATCTAGAGGACCCCAAAGACGACTTAATAACACTATGCATGAAGTCGTTAAAAAGGAAGTGTTAAAACTTCTCCATGCGGGCATCATTTACCCAGTCCCTTATAGCGAATAGGTAAGCCCGGTGCAAGTAGTTCCTAAGAAAGAAAGAATGGCAGTCGTTAAGAATGATAAAAATGAGCTCATACCCCAACGCACCGTCATAGGATGGAGAATGTGCATAAACTATAGGAAACTGAACAAAGCCACTAAAAAAGATCATTTTCCCTTGCATTCATCGATGAGATGCTAGAAAGGTTGGCCAACCATTCCTTTTTCTGCTTTCTCGATGGATATTTGGGTTATCACCAAATTCCAATCCACCCCGACGATCAGGATAAAACCACTTTAACATGCCCGTACGGAACTTATGCTTATAGGTGCATGTCCTTTGGACTT
>JALGXP010001212.1:0-15690 GCA_023333625.1 Bothriochloa decipiens
CCTCGAGACCGTAACCCTGAGACCGTGCCCTCGAGACCGTAACCCCCTTGAGTTCTAACCCTCGAGACAGTATCCTCGAGAGCATACCCCCTCGAGATCTGACCCTCGAGACCGTAACCTTGAGACCGTAACCCCTCGAGCCCTTTTCTCTTTTCAGAAAATGGTTAAATCTTTAAAAATTCATATCTAATTCATACGAGCTCAGAAATTTATGATCCACATATCCAAATTTTCTATAAATCGAGCCCTATCTATCTAGGCTATGTTTGAGTGTATTTGGATCTTCTATTTTGCATTCGTTCTTTGTGCTAATCTATAGGGGTCACTTCCGTGACCGTTAAATCTCGTTACAGGCTCGAGCGAGGACAAGCTTGACGATAGTGACTACCAGGAGAAGTCCGACAGCTACGTCAGTGAAGGTGCCACACACCACCCAACCTCGTAGATCCCATTACGCATGACAATTATAGTATGGCTAGTGCTTTACATTCATGTTGCTATAATGCTATGCCTATGCTAGGACTGCATGATAGAATATTTATTTGATGAGCCCTACCTTGTTGTAAACTATCACCTGCTTACCCGCTGTTATGATAGCCACCTGCTTATCTGCTATACTTATAATTTCTATACTTCACTCGCTTACATTTTGATGCGACGTGATGAACCCGGGGAAGGCCTGGAGGGAGCCAGGCTGGATGTGTGAGTTGATGTTTCAGATGAGCATGTGAGCTAATGATGTTATATCCGGGTTGGGGTGGAGCTTACGGCAGGGAGTAGGGTGAGGGTTGAGTCGATCGAGCCGGGATCTATGACGAGCTTTTGGAGCAAGTCTTGCCAGGGAATGGTTCTGGACATTCCTAAGAGAGGAGCCTGTGGCGGGCTAACTGAGATGTGATGGTGGCCCTTGGGTGTGATCCTCGGAAAGGTGGAGCCCGGGATGAAGGTGCCGTGGTAGCACGTTAAAGATAAACCCTGATGAAGATATCCCGGTTTGGTCAAATCTAGGAACTGTTGCGCTGGTATTCGGACCTAGGAATCTCTTGCTTTCCACTCGCTCTCCATGGGGGGGAGACGGCCGAACCGCTGGATAGGTCGATGCCACTACTGCTAGGCGAGAAGTGATAGGAAGGTATATGCATGGGATGGAGCTAACACCCTACCGAGACGATCATGGCACCCCCTTCGGGAGTGGGTACATGGCATGGCATCCTCTTCGGGAGCGGATACATGCTCTCTTCACAGTTCCAGTGATCCAGTGCTGGATGGTAGAGTGGCATCGCCTATGGCAGTAGGCGCCCAGAATCTGCCTAGGTGCGCGCGTGCATCGATGATGGTTATCTGGTGGATTAGTGAAACCTCTGCAGAGTGTATGGTTGATCGATCGATACATATGCCAAATCTTCGGCTATGGACCTTTCCTATGTTTCGCATGCACCGGACTAGTGAGTGGAGTGTTCTACCTTCCTCTGAGTGTGTTTTCCAGCCGTGAGCCAGTTTGAGGGCTGCGGGCCGCTGAGGCAAGCCAAGAGGGAGTTGGCTTGTCGACTAGAGTCTGAGAGGGTGTTGGAGATGAGACGAGATGATGCTACAGTTATGGACGGAGAAGGATGATGGGAATGGGTTTGTGTTTAAAACTTGTTTAATATACTTTTGTTTTATATACTTGAACATTGCATAGGAAAACCCAGCCTTTATAGGTTCCTTTTGAGATACCCGTGTTTTTGCATCCACTTCCACAAAGCAATACATAGAGTGGGAGTGTGGCCAGTACAAATCGTACTGAAAATTTGGTTTCAGGTTCAAGAAGTGAGTACTCATCTGGGGAGTACAGCGATTGAGGGTTTCGTGCCTACGCTCAAGTTGGAGAGAAGAAGATAGCTTCCGCACCTCAAGCTTTTATTGTTATGCTGCATGAACTCTGATTCCGCCCTGTGGCGATGTAATAAGTTATTGTAACTCCCTCTATTTGCACTCTTTTGTTCGATGTATGGATTATGGATTCAACTGTTATCGGGTAATGTGATTTAAATGGTCATATTACACTCCGACACTGTGGATTTCCCTTCGCGGAAATCAAGGTCATTTCATCGCACGCCACCGCACCCCGTAGCCTGAACACTTTTTGCCCTAAACTCGCCAGTCGCTCCGCCGAGGTGTGAGGCACACCGTGCGCACCTTTCCTGCCACCGAGACCCAAGGTAGAGGTCGAATCGACCTTCTTCTCCTTCGCCGGTCATGGCCGCCCGACCGCCGCACGGTCCGCCGTGCCCAGCGACCCTTCTCTCTCTCAATTAGCTAGTGAATCGTGTCCGTCTGATCGAGTAGAATCGATTGGAGTAGTTCATGAAGTCGATTAGCGTCTGAGCCCGACGAATTTGGCCATCCGCCGTCGCGGATTCGCGTTGCCGCTCGCCGGCGTACATTGCCGATGCTGCTCCGGCCATCCATTCCTCGCTTGAGCTAGTCCGTTCGAACCGTCTTGGTCTGCTAGAGCTGTTAGGCTGGTCTGTTTGCCCCGCCGTGGCCCGAGATGGCCGGCGTACCGCGAACCCTCGCCGCCGTCCGCCGCTGTTCGTCGCCGCCGGTCGAAACGCCGATGCTTTCTTGCATCTTTCACACCAACGTGCCCGCTTTGATGAGTTGAGTCGGTTGGTCACCTTGGCTCGGCCGGAGACCTCGCCGTCGGCGAGGAATCCCGACGCCGACGACCATCCACCACCATGAGGACCTCGGGCAGGATTCCTGTCCTTTCCCAGACTTTAGCGTAAAGTCGCCAGACTCAGTGTATTTCTTAATAGGGCTTGGTTAGTTTCTGAAAATATCAGGGTCTCCGGTGTAAAGTGGCTTTTCCTTTTTCTTTTTCAGAATTGATTTCAGATTTCAGTTTAAAGCTTTGGAAATTCATAACTTGCTCATTTTTCATCCAAATGAGTTGGTTCAACTTGCAATATTTTTCTTATGAGATGATCTATGCATGAAAAATATGAAATGTGGAATTTGTGAAACTTTTCTGTATAGCTTTATTTATCTCTATTAATTGTATTTATCTTAGGAAATGCATAACTAATTCTCTGTTGCTCAGAAAAATGTGAGACCAAGTTTGTTAGTCTTCTTATGTCATGCTCTATCTGTGAAAAATGTTATTAGGCTATGTCATATGTAAATTTTGCTATGTCTAGTTATGGTGCCTATTTTTATGTGAGGATAAATAATTCATAATAAATAATGTATAAGGAATTTGTTCATGAAACTTTTTGAAGAGTGTTTTTATGTCAATCTAGAGCTAATTATATTCTGAGATCTGTTGTTTGATATACTTTTATGTACAAAGTATTTTATGCCCTTGGAATTATGCTGCCTTGTCATTTTTGTGCAGGATAAAGTACTTACTGTTTTGACTTGAAATTTTTATGGTAGTCTTTATTTGGTATGATTAAGCTTCTGTAATTTTTACAGAATTTTCTAAGTAGTCTAAAGTCATGTTGTAGTTATACCCTGATTTCTTTTATTTATAAATAATGCTTTAGAGTTATCATTTCATGTGTGTAAAAATGCTTTTTATGCTATTCATGATATGTATGATCTTCTATTGGTTGTGGTTCAGTAGAGTGTAGTGTGCAAAACAATGGTTGTTTATAATTCTTTATAGTGTGCAAGTAAGTTGTAATGCGAGGCCTTTTTGGAGATTTATCGGTAGAAGAGAATGCAGATGATATGTGCTTATCATGCATGTTTTCAAATAGCATATCATGCATCTTAGCTGAGCATTCATTTACCATCACCATCAGCATTATATTTGTATGTATGCACGGTATTCATATGCACTATGCATCATACAGGATCGTCAGAGCTCGAGATGGTAGTTCCCGGAGCACCAGGAGAGGAAGGCCAACAGGAAGCTTTGGTTCGGGAAGCAGCAGCCGAAGAGGACCCCGAAGCTGATCTTCCGGAGTGTCCCGACCACCAGCCAAGTGCTTTTCTGAAAGGCAAGCCCCGGAGCATTCTCCCTGTGGTTTGCAAAATATCTAACTTGAGTCTTTTACTTGTTTGTTGCATTAAGTTATAGGCGTTGTTTTATACCGTTGCTGCATTACTTATATTCCTTGCCACTGTTTATACTTCAACCCTGTTAGGTTCAGGTACGATTATTTACTTAGCCCTGCTTAACTAGATCGGTAGAAGTCGGGTGATTTCCTGTCATCCGCGAGTTATAGGTGGTAACTCGGATGGTTGAATACATTGTTATCTTGGATAACCATGTGGAGATAATAAATCGAGACCGGGCGGGATTGGAGTTGAGAATGAACTGGAGGTTCAATGTGGTTTATCCCGTCTGTGTCGAACTAGGACCCCGTCCGTTGTACGTCCTCAAGTCATATTGAATTTATGCCTCACATTTAGCTGGAAGGATAAGTCGTTCCGACCGCGAAGCCTAATTTTGATTTGGGCCGGGAGTCGACCTGCTGTACGCATCGCATTGGTGAAGATGGGGGACCACGGGTTACGCGGTTGTAAGGCCTGAATATAGCATGGTGCGCCCTGCTGGCAGCCGGACGGTGCCCGGATGTGATGGTACCTGTTGATCTCGCGTTTTTCCTGAATTGGATGTCGGTGACCTGTAGCTCACCGTGGCTGGTGAGTGTGGTTTGTGTGAGGAGTACCCGCCAGCTGGTTAGTAATCGATTATAATCGCCATCGTTCCTGGACAGTGAACACTTGACTTGAGCAGCGGCATCGTAGTAAGAATTTGAACAAGAGATGAGATGGTTGAGCTGTTGAGACTGAAAGATACTCAACCGGAAATGGTTACTTGCTGTTGAATAATTATTACCATGCTTGTTTAGTACAGGTGCTAATGTAGCATGATAAGGATAATCAGATTAAAATACATTGCTAGAAGGTTCTTATTAATTGTTTCTTAATGCAAGCTTTTCCGCAATTTAAATGAGTCAGCTATCCCACTTATACAGCCTTGCATACTCCTTGGAGTCTTTATTTTAGTTTATGACGGGTAAGTCTAGCTGAGTACATCCTCGTACTCAGGGTTTTATTTCCCATGTTTTTGCAGATGGTGAGATGCTTTATGGTTATTGTCAGAACTGTTTCTATCCCGCCTTGGGAGATGACTAGACCTTGGGCATGGTCACTCTTCTCGACTTGATGCTTTTGCTGGATGTGGACCAAGGACCTGGCACTATATTTCAAATGTGTGTGTGTGTGGTATTTGAACTTAAATCGCTTCCGCTTTTATTTGAATTTGAACTTGGTTTGTAATAACTCTATTTCGTACTCCGATGATGTTTTAAACTTGGTGCTTGTGAATGAGTACGCTAAACTATTACGATCTTGGTCTTGCCAAAAAAGTTTGAAATCCTTCGAGATTTCACGGACTACCGGGTTTATTAGGTCTCAATCATATGATTTGCTGAATTAATGGCAGATTATGTGCTTGTGCTCTAATAAATTGGTCGGTTCTGTTACAGCTGGCATCGGAGCATGTTTAGCGTTTTACTGTTCACAAGTATTTAAAATAAAAGAGTTTTTGGTTTGCGAAAAGTATTTATAAAAAGTATAGGTGTTCAAATCTATGGTTTTGAAAACTAGAGTGTGCCAGTAGTCATATCCTTTATGCCCAATAGGATTCAGGTGGCTTAATTAAGTACTGACTTGGGGGAAATTGCATCATATTTGTTATTTTGCCGTTGCCCATACAATGGCGGATTCGTGTGGGTGCCATTCACTTGAATGGTAATGTATGGATCAAATTGCCTCTACGCCCTGGTAACTGTGAGTTGTGAGAGCATGATTGGATGCAAATGCCAGTCTAGGGGAGTGCTTATTGATGCCGGATTATTTACATGTTGCACACATGTTTATATGAAGGTATCCCATGTTGGGACCGTCTTCTGGCGGTGTCGTCTTCTGCGCGACTGTTGGGGTAGTAAGTAATCGGTGTTTTCACCTTGTTCGAAAGGTGCGTGAATTTTTACGTCGAATTGCATTCATCTGGGATATGGGCTGAAATGAATTTTTCTGCAGGTACACTAACCGCGAACGGTAGAACGAAGTAGTTACGTATAATGAGAGAACGATGTATGCCACCGCATAGAGCGTTAGATTATTAGTTCGTGAGGACGTATGTACGTGCATGCATCATGGTTAAATTTGCTCATTCACACATTCATGGTTCCTTCCCTTATAATGAAATTATCTCTTTTCTTTAAAATTATAACTTATGGGATATACAACTTTTGAACAGATGGCGAGAACCAAGCAGACTACTCGTAAGTTCGCTGGAGGAGAGCGCCCTGTGGTCCTTTGGCTGTCCGTGAGTCGGCACCAAGGGAGGTGGACACTTTTCTGGAGGAGCACGCCATGCCTAGCCTTCTTTGGAGGATCCTCTCCAATGCTGGGTACACGGTGGGCATGGAGCCTCACTACTACTGGGACAAGGATGATTTGGTGAACTATGGAGAGGCACGTGTGGAGGTAGTAGTCCCACCTTTGGACGGTGACCCCCACTGGGTTGGGTGGCGCTGTTTTGGTGCGGGCAAGACTGCCAAGACGGGTGCCACGTTTGCAGCCTTTGACGTGGTAGAGCACCTGATGGAGGAGATACCTCACGCGCTTGCCGAGGTTTTTCCTGGAGTGTTCCCCATTGCTCACCGTTTCTCTAGGTGGCCACATGCTGAGGGAAACCCACTGGAGGCCGGTCCTGAGGAGGCACAGGGTAGCAGCACGCCTGCTATAAGTGCTATGTTTGCCGTGATGGGGGCCTATGTCAACATGGAGACTAAGGCACTTCGTCTAAATGAGGAGTTCAAGGATGCTCGAGCTGATGCACGCAAGAAGCGTGAGTTGACTCATGAGCTTCAGCGCTCCCGAGAGGAGGTAGCCCGTGTGTCTCATCATCGAGACAAGGTTGTGTTGGAGAGCCAGAAGATGGCTCAGGCTAGGGATGAGGCCTGGTCCGAGTTCCGTCGTCTTAGCATCCGCCAGCAGCAGGTGCTAGAGGATGTGGAGGAGGTCCGTGCTTATAATGCTAGCCTTCACGAGGAGGTGCACAGGAAGTAGGAGGAGATCCGTCAGCTGAGAGCAGCCTTAGTAGCAGCTAGGAGGGCTGTGAACAGTGCTTCCAGTGAGAGTAGCAACAATGGAGAGTAGCCTTGCTGAGGATCGTTAGTCTCTAGTTGTTCTTTTGCGTTCCTGTCAGGTGGTCATGTAACCCTTTTGCTCGCTATCGAGACTTTGATGTAATGTTGGAACATGGTGTTTGAGGTGGTGATGTCCGTACAACTTTTAAAAAGTCCAGTGTATGTATGCTGGCAAAATTTATGGATGTTGTAAGACGCTTTGCGATGGTTCGCAGTAATATTATTAGTGATGTTGTGATGTGAAAAATTGGAATTATTGTGCCTCTATTTATTGTGTGAATTTATTTCCCCCGATAAATTCAGTTTGGCATGATTTTACATTCACCTCTCATTATGACAACATTCACCTGATACATACTTCTTGCTGAAATATGCAGATGCTGGTTACACGTAGTGGTTCGGGTGCTAATGGCAATGGTGGATCTGAAGAGGGTGCTGATAACACTGCACGTGGTGTGCCACCCCCACCTTTGACCAATGCGGAGCAGCTGTTTGCTCAATTCTTGGGCAGCCAGCGCAATGTAGAGCAGCTTCTTCGCGAGAACTTGGCCCGCGATGTTCGTCAGGGTCCTCAACAAAATCAATACAGCAGCTTCAAGGAGTTTCAGGACACTAAACCTCCTGTGTTTAAGGATGCTCCTGAGCCACTTGAGGCAGATGAATGGCTCAATACCATGGAAGATAAATTTCGTCTTCTAAGGTTGACAGAAGAGCTGAAAGCGGAATATGCAGCCCATCAGCTTGAGGGACAAGCAGGGACGTGGTGGAAGCAACATCGCACCACCTTTCCGTAGGGTGTTCCAATTACTTGGGACCGCTTTGCACATGCTTTTCGAGAAAATTTCATTCCTCCCAGTCTGATGGCTATGAAGAAGACTGAGTTTCTGTCGCTCACTATGGGAACTCGCAATGTGAAGGAGTATCTACACGCCTTCAATAATTTGAGTCGCTATGCTCCTGAGTGTGTCAACACTGATGAGAACAAGATAGCTAGCTTCAAGAGAGGCTTGAGTTCTAAATTGATGAAAACTATGAGTACTTCTGCCCATGTTACTTTCAATGATTTCTTGAATGATTGTATTATGCAAGAAAACAGTAACAACATTCATGCTGCTGTCAAGAATCGTAAGAGAGCTCATGATGGAGGTGGTTCTTCTCAGTCAAGAGCCCCAACTGCTTTTCGTACGCCGTTTCGTCCACCGATGTCTGGTGCGAGATTCAGGCCCCCGCAGCAGAAAAAGCATAATAATTATCCAGCTCAGAATCCGCAGAAGCATCACAGAGCATTCAAAGTTCCTGTTCCACAGGGGAAACCAGTACAGAGCAACTTGACCGGTGCTAACAAGACACCTGTCAATGGACCTTGCTTCAACTGCAATTAGACAGGGCACTTTGCTCGTTATTGCCCTTTTCCCAGGAAGCAGCAGGGCCTATATCAAGCTCGTGTGCACAACACCTCGATTGAGGAAATTCTTGCTGGTGAACCAGTGACCGCGGGTATGTTTTCTGTGAATCAAATCCCTGCCACTGTTTTGTTTGATTCTGGATCATCGCATTCTTTCATGAGTCAAGCATTTGCACAGAAGCATGATCAAAAGATACTTGAATTGAGTATTGAATTCAAAGTTAGTTCAGCTGGGGCTGATATAACTACTAAGCAGATAGTTCAGGGTGCCACCCTAGACCTAGATAAGTGGAGGTTTCGGTTGAACTTGATAGTTCTACCTGGCTTAGGAGTGGATGTCATCGTGGGAATGAGTTGGATGAAATTCTGGGGTGCTGTGATCGATACCGGTAATAGGATGCTATCTATCAGAAATCCTCTTGGGGAGGGTACTTTTCAAGTGCCATTACCTCGAAAGTTTAAGCTAGAGAGTGTGTCCTATTCTACTCGTGTGACCCCTCTTCCCGAAATTTCTGTCGTGTGTGAGTTTCCGGATGTTTTTCCTGAAGAGCTTTCGGGTCTTCCACCCGATAGAGATGTTGAGTTTCGCATTGAGTTGTTGCCTGGCACTGCTCCAATTTCTAGGAGGCCATATCGGATGCCGCCAAATGAATTGGCAGAGCTCAAAAATCAGTTGAAGGATTTGTTGGACAAGGGTCTTATTCGTCCTAGTGTGTCGGAATGGGGTTGTCCTGCTATCTTTGTGAAGAAGGACAAATCTCTACGGATGTGCGTGGATTATCGTCCACTCAATGCTGTCACCATTAAGAACAAGTATCCGTTACCCCGTATTGACATTCTGTTTGACCAGTTGTCCAAGGCGAGAGTGTTTTCCAAGATTGATCTTAGGTCTGGTTATCATCAGATCAAGATTAGACCAGAATATGTGCCTAAGACCGCTTTTTCCACCAGATATGGATTGTATGAGTATCTTGTTATGTCCTTTGGCTTAACAAATGCTCCTGCATACTTCATGTATCTGATGAATTCGGTCTTCATGCCGGAATTAGACAAGTTTGTGGTGGTGTTCATTGATGATATCTTGGTGTACTCAGAAAGCGAAGATGATCATGCCGAGCATCTGAGGATTGTTCTAGAAAGGCTTAGGGAACATAAGCTGTATGCTAAGTTTAGCAAGTGTGAGTTTTGGCTCAAGAAAGTTTAATTCCTTGGCCATGTCCTATCTGATGAGGGAATCTCAGTAGATCCGAGCAAAGTACAAGAGGTTATGAACTGGGAAGCGCCGACTTCTGTGCATGAAGTTCAGAGTTTTCTTGGTCTAGCCGGGTATTATCGTCGTTTCATTCTGGATTTCTCGAAGATTGCCAAACCTATGACAAATCTGTTGCAGAAAGAGAAGAAGTTTGTCTAGACAGAGGAGTGTGAAACAGCTTTTCGTACCTTGCAGGAATTGTTGACCACTGCTCCTGTTCTTGCGCAACCAGATTTGGGGAAACCTTTTGATGTATATTGTGATGCATCAAAAATAGGCTTGGGATGTGTGCTTATGCAAGAAGGAAGAGTCATAGCTTATGCCTCACGTCAGTTAAAGAAGCATGAAGTGAATTATCCAACCCATGATTTGGAGCTAGCAGCTGTTGTGCATGCTCTAAAAATCTGGAGGCATTACTTGTTGGGTAACTTCTGTAAAGTCTATACTGATCACAAAAGTCTGAAGTATATCTTCACTCAACTCGAGTTGAACATGAGACAACATCGATGGATGGAGTTTATTAAGGACTTCAATATGGAGATCTTGTATCATCCAGGCAAAGCAAACGTAGTCGCAGATGCGTTGAGTCGGAAATCACATTGTCATGCTATTCAACCATTGTTAGCAGATGATTTTAGCCTCATGCATCCTGTTGTGCTGCGTAACATTCAAATTAGTTGCTCGCTTGAAAGCAAGATCATCGAAGGTCAGAAAACTGACAAGGGTATAGGTCATATCAAGGAGAAATTGTTGAAACAGCCGCTCAAGCATTTCCGAGTAGATGAGAAGGGAATCTTATGGTTTGACGATCGTCTGGTCGTACCAAAAGATAGAGAACTCAGAAATCAAATCATGGATGAAGCTCACTTATCAAAGTTATCTATTCATCCTGGTGGTAGTAAGATGTTTCATGATCTGAAGGTTCGCTATTGGTGGACCAAAATGAAAAAGGAGATTGCAGCTTATGTCGCACGGTGTGACATCTGTTGTCGCGTAAAGGCTGTTCATTTGAAGCCAGCCGGAATGCTTCAACCGTTGCCGATTCCTGAATGGAAATGGGAAGATATCAGTATGGATTTCATTACCGGACTTCCCACCACTCAGAAAGGGCATGACTCTATTTGGGTAATTGTGGATCGACTTACCAAGAGTGCGCACTTTATTCCAGTTCGGACAGATTATCGACCGCCTCAATATGCTGATATTTATCTCAGGGAGATTGTCCGTTTGCATGGAATTCCCAAGACGATTGTATCTGATCGAGGATCTCAGTTCACTGCTCATTTCTGGGAACATTTGCAGAAGGATTTGGGGACAAAGCTGAATCATAGTACAGCTTATCATCCTCAAACTTTAGGCCAAACAGAAAGAGTGAATCAAGTTCTTGAAGATCTTCTGAGAGCTTGTGTCTTATCATCCAAGGGTTCATGGGAGAAATGGTTACCTTTGGCAGAATTCTCTTATAACAATAGTTACCAAGAGAGTATACAGATGGCTCCTTTTGAGGCACTGTATGGCCGAAAGTGTAGAACGCCTGTGAATTGGGTAGGACCTGGAGAAAGAAGATATTATGGTATTGACTTTGTTAAAGAAGCTGAAGAGCAGGTTCGAACAATTCAACAAAACATAGCAGCTGCACAATCTCGACAGAAAAGTTATGCCGATAAGAGAAGAAGACCTCTAACTTTTGATGTTGGTGATTATGTGTATCTGAAGGTCTCTCCTATGAAGAAAGTGCAACGTTTTGGTGTTAAAAGAAAACTAGCACCTCGTTATGTCGGTCCATATCAGATAGTGGAAAGAAAAGGATTGTGGGCCTATAAGCTCAAACTGCCTGAAGAGATGAGTGCAGTATTTCCTGTTTTCCATGTATCCCAACTCAAGAAATGTCTACGTGTTCCAACCGAGGAAGCCGTTAAAGTTAAAGACATTAAGCTGAGTTCAGACTTAACTTATGAAGAGAAACCTATGAGACTTCTAGATGTCAAAGACAGGGTGACCAGAAATCGTGTGGTCAGGCAATACAAGGTTTCTTGGAGCAATCATGATGATAACGATGCCACTTGGGAAACCGAGGACTATTTAAAAGAAGTATATCCCGATTTTCATAAAGAATGGTTAGTCTACTCAAATCTCGGGATGAGATTTCTTTAAGGGGGGAAGGGCTGTAACACTCTGGTGTTAAGCATGCATCATATTGCACTTTAAGAGCATAACCATCTCTATTGCATCATTTTTGTTACATGAAATGATAAGGTTTATATATGTGCACACCTTGACTTGAACTAGAACTATATGAAGGGTTGCTTGTTTGAAGTTGAGTGTTAAATGAAGTTTGTAGAGAAAATTATTTGGAGAAAAACTTATTTTGGGGTCATTTCATAAAAAGGCTTGGAAGTGGGTCAAAAATGTCAAAAACAGTTTGTAAAAATGATTTTCTTTTAATTTTAAATCCCCATTTTTGAAATTCAAATTCTAGGCAGAATTAGGTTTTGATGTTTAAAAGTGAAATGTTCTACTCATCAAAAGGAACATTTCATCTTTTATGAGTTTCTTCAAATTCGGATTATTTTGGAAAATATGGGGTTCATCAAGCCTGCACGAATCTTGGCGCAGTGGGACCCACCGCACAGTCTCTTCTTCCTCCTCTCTTCTTCTTCCTCGCGACGCTGTCCGACCCGACGCCGGCCGCGTGGCGTCCGTACGCCGGGCCGCTGCCGCTGCTCGCTGTTCCGACCCCGCACCCGAGCGCCGCACACGGATCCCCGCACCGCGCTCGCCCGGTCCCACGGCTCGCCCACGCGCCCTCGCTCGGCCCCGCTCCGCGCGCATGAGTGCCACGCGCTCGACGAGCTCCGACGCCGCGCTGCCTCGGTCCGAGCTCGAGCGGCCGTTTCAAGTCGCCCCGACCGCGTCAGTCTCTCCCTCCCTCTCTTCTCCGCCACCAGACACGCTCTTGCCCTTCATCTTCCACCCGAGCCCGAGCACTCGGACGTCGCCCGCCATTGCCGCCGCCGAGAGCTCGCATGTAACAACCCGAAAATTCGAACTACAAAATTTTTCGACAAAACCCTGAGTGATGTGGTGCGACATGTCATCATCTACCCCTTACATATGCATCAACCCTAGCATGTCATGCATGGCATTCATAAGTTGCAAATTAATTTAACATCTTATAATTATGCTCTATGATCACATGTTACATTTTATGTCTCATTTGTTTAATCAACATGTTGCATTAAAAGAGTGAGTTGGATTTTTATTTGGTTTATGAGTTGGATAATAAAAATGAAAACATAATATTTATTTTGACAAATAAATATTAAGGGAATAATACCCTAGAAGTATTTGGGCCATGTAAGCTCACTATTCTGTTGCACGAATTTAGCACGCCATACATATATATATGAGTATATATAAACATATTTTTGAAAATGAAAAAGAAAAAGAAAAGGAAAAAGAAAAGAAGGAGACCGGCCCGAGCAGCCCCGTCGACCCGGCCTGCATGCGCTCGACCCTCCGCTCGACCCCCCTGCTCGCCGCTCGACCCTGCTCGCCGCTCGAAGTGCGCCGCGCGGCCCAACCAGGCCGACGGCCCAGCAAGAGCCGCGCGTCCGCGCGCCGCACCGAGCCTCCGTTGCCGAGGAGTCGCTGACGATGGGGCCTCGAAGTGGAACCCACGTGTCATCGCGCCCGCTGAGGTCACCCGACCGGCTGTGCGTGCTCGCGTCAGCACTGTTCCCCGGCGTCGCTCCTAAGCAACCTGCCTCGACCGCTCGATCCAGTGTCGCCCCGCATCGACGCGCGTCCGCAAGCCACCTGGACCGACCAGCCCGCGTAAAGTTCCCACGGCCGCAGGCAAGATTCTCCGCGCGCGCGCGCACCTACGCTGTCGCCGCAGTGGAACGCTGCCGCCACAAAGAACTTCGACACCCAGTGTTACCTAGCCCCCTCTCGCTGTTCTCTGGACCCAAATTCGAACCCCAGCTGCTGACTTGGACATCCCTTGACCGCTCGATCAAGCAAAGCTGTGATCGGCCGTCCGTCTGCTACCTACCACCGCGTCCGCCCTATAAAGCAAGCACCCCGGCACCCTAGGGTTCCCAGATCGCCGCCACCGCTCTGGTGAAGCCCCATTCCACCTTACCAGCCTCGTTTGGAGAAGAGCTGAAGGGGAAGGAAGGAGTCGGGGAAGAAGAAGACGCCGCCGCTGGAGCTGAGGAGGGAGACCGTCGACTCGGAGCCGCTGCTGCCGCGTCGAGGGCAGGAAGGAGGAGCAGTACCGCGAGCCGGAGCTGCTTGGACTTGTACCGCACCTCCATCCTCTTCGACCGTCGGTGAGCACCGCCATCGCCGCCCTCTCGAACCCTCCACCGTGCTGTTGGCCATGGCGCTCCGCCGTGAGCGCGTAGGCCCAGGTCACTACCGACCTCACTGGACACACCCGCACACACACATGAGACTAGCCGAGCCCCTCGGACCACGGCATCGGGAGGATGCCGGAATGGAAGCCGCCCAGTTCATCGCCGCGCGCCAAGCTCCGCCGTGGCGAGATCACCCAGTCGCCTTTCTGTTGAGCCTCGACCTCCGTTGTTTCCGGATCCGCGCTCGCCTTGATGAGACGGACCCCGTGCACACCCTAGCTCTGCGTTTGCCTCACCAGAGCATCGACCCGAACCACCTTGTCGTCGACGTGTCAGTACGTTGCCGCCCCATAACGCCGTCGTTCACCGTCGTTCCTGCCACCATCGACCACCCTCAAGGAGCAAGAAGAAGCCAGGAAGCTCCGCCGTGACGAGCTGCATCGAGTGGGCAAGATGGAGACCGTGGACCCTCTCGGAGTGCCGTTGCCATGCACCGAGGACCTGTCGAAGCTCCGCCGTGGGAGTTGCTGCCCGTGCGGACTCCGCCGTGTGTTTTGGTCACCGCCGGCACCTCGAGCAGGCATTGCGTGACTCCAACCGTCCGTCGACGCCACCAATTGGAGCTGTAGTGACTCGGTGTGAAGTGTACATCGAGCACCGTCGCCATCGAGCCACCGTCTGCCGTCGAGCTCGACACGGAAGTGAAGCTGTCGCCCTGAAGCCCATCGACGTGACCGTTGCGAAGTCCCTAAACCGATGGGCGGGTTAATGGCACCGGAGCTCCTTTGTGGCACCAGGAATCAAGGGTTCTTTCGCCGTCGATCGCCGAGGAGGAACTCCGCGTTTGAGCCAATCTCGTCCGAGACGGATCACGCGCTCGAGCTGAACCTCGAGTTTGACCCTTCGACAACCGACCCTCGAGTTCGACCCTTCGACAACCGACCCTCGAGTTTGACACCTCGAGCACCGACCCTCGAGCTTGACCCTTCGACAACCGACCCTCGAGTTTGACACCTCGAGCACCAACCCTCGAGCTTGACCCTTCGACAACCGATCCTCGAGTTTGACACCTCGATGTGCCGACCCTCGAGTATGACACCTCGATGTGCTGACCCTCGAGCACCGTCACCCTCGAGCCGCTGTCCGCCGTAAAGCACGTCGCCGGAACCAGGCCCCCGACTTGATGACCACCTTCGTGTTCGCCTTGGCGACCCGAGGACGATGCACGAGTCGGCGAAGTCCTGGAGCAGCCCTCGCCGGATGTGTAACCTCGCCATCACCAGTCGAGCACCGCTGTGGAAGCAGAGCAGTTTTCCATCTTCGAGCATACCCCTCGAGAGCATACCCCCTCGAGATCTAATCCTCGAGACCGTAACCCTGAGACCGTGCCCTCGAGACTGTAACCCCCTCGAGTTCTAACCCTCGAGACAGTACCCTCGAGAGCATACCCCCTCGAGATCTGATCCTCGAGACCGTAACCCTGAGACCGTGCCCTCGAGACCGTAACCCCCT
>JALGXP010001213.1:0-15687 GCA_023333625.1 Bothriochloa decipiens
AGGGCGACCAGGCCCAGTTCGCCCGGCCAAAGGGCGACCAGGCCCAGGTCGCCCGTCCAAATGGCGACCAGACTCAGGTCGTCCGGCCAAAGGGCGACCTGGTTTTTTGGATTTTTTTAAATAATATTTATTTATTTGAAAATTTCAGGAAAAATTTCGGTTTTTTTAAATATTATTTATGTATTCGGAAATTTCAGAAAAAATATCGAAGTCAGAGAAATAGCAAAAATAATACGCAGTCATGCAATTGGCGTGCGAAAACGCCATTGTCGTGTGCTCGCCCAAGTTTAATAGATAAAAAAATACAACAGTGAAACATTAATTAAGTTCTAAAAACTAAAATAGTATCAGTACAATATCATAGAAAACAACATCGGCGGCAAATCATACAAAACTAATATCGTCCACGCTTAGGTGCAACACCCCTAATCGTGCCAGGCTTTGGTGCTTTGCGGCCCGCTCGCACATGGCTGGCTGAGTAAGTAAGCGGCGAAGGAGGAACTGTAACACGTGCAGGACGGCCTCCAGCAGCAGGTGGTGTCGCGTACTCGTCCTGTGAGGGCTGTGTCTGTGGTGGTGCTTCACGTAGCTGCGATGACGCAAGTACGTCCGCCGGCTCCTGCTGCAGGTAACTCTCAAGGTCGAAGGGTGTCGGAGATCGCTGACGAAAAGTGTCAGCGTGCTCAGAGATGTCCGATCCCTCGTAGTCGTAACGGGTCGTCCCTAAACATATAAGACCAACGTTATGATAACGCTGATGGTAAAACTAATATATAACGTGTCGAACTCTTAAAAGTAGGTCATACCTGGAACCATGGGTACAGCGTGTGAAGAGGAACCTCCGAAATCGAACTGATGCCGCGAACCGTCAAAGTGCATACCTGACCATGCAGAGTGAATGTAATGTTACGAATAAAGCAGTATTAGATAATATAATTAAATTTCACCACTATATCGTACCTGTAGGCATGTGAGCAGGCTGCGAAGATGATCCAATGATATCGAACTCCGGACGCCAACCGGCAGAGTACGTAGGTGGACCTGAATAATGAAACTTATAAGTAACGAACAAGTTAGCATTACTACATACGAAGAAAATATAACTTACTCACCTGTTTGGTACGTAGGCCGCGGAGGTAGTGGCGCCGTCGGTCCGTCAGGCCTGTGTGTCACGTGTGAAGGTCGAGGGACGACATCCGGCTGTCGCCCGCAGGGCCGGCACGACGTCAACTTGACAATGTTTGCAGCAGAGTCGTACATCCTCTGGACCGCAGCGGTAAGCTCGTGGCTGGTCATCTGAATGCCCTCCCTCAACCGGTGCAAGAGCGATCCACCATCCACAGTGATACGGTGACCCATGTCGGCCTATTAACAAAACGAGAACATTGAAGTAATTACGATAAGAAAAATATTAAACGAAGTGGGTTGAAGTTCATAAAGATCGTACCGTCAACGACAACGCCTGATCTCTGTGCACAGGGTACATGTCCGTCAACCTGGGGACGTGGGTCCGTGGCTCCGCTGGTGTATACGTGACTCTGATCCGTGTGCGAGGAATATACCAACATAAGTAGTCCCCGTAAGCCTGCAAGGAAAACGGTCTGGGCTCGTAGGTCACATCATGTAGTGCGTTGGCCCACTCGTCGACCCACGGCTGTATACGGGAGGACCAAGTAACGCCTGCCGGTAGACCCCTCCGCACGTAACTATGGATTTCAAAACATATTAATTATCTTTCTATATATATTAAATACTCAATTAGAACGAATTAATTGTCTTATACTTACCCGTGCACGGAAAGAGGAACAATATGGGCAACCGGAAGTGGGAACGTCTGGTTACGACCAAACTGCCGCATCACTCTGTGAGGAGCGTAGTCCTCGACAAAGATGTCGAAAACGACAGCCTTACGTGTCATCCAGTACTCCTGATCCCTCGTGCAGAACGACGACAACCCATTAGGCGCTCGTACGATAATCTCCTCCATGCTGTAAGGTGTCCAGCGGACGTCGTCTGGCCTAATCCGGTCGAACGCCGCCATGTACTCAGGATAGGCTCTGTGAACCTGAATGTTTGCCCAAGTAGGCTGTATAGAAAATAATAGTAAGGTGCAATTTATTCAAAAATAAATAGAAACAGGTTGAACCACGATATAGAAGACTTACCCGCCGCCGGACCCACAACGAACCCATCGTAGGGCCGTCCTCCTCCGTCTCCCCGTACAACCCTGCTCCGTAAGTCGAGAAATCCATGACTGGTCGTCCAATACTAAACCGCTTGTACGACCAGAGTTGAAGTAATAGTGGACAACCAGAGAGGATAGCTGACGGGTCGGTCTTTGTGCACGCATCACAAAGACCTCGGTACGTGGCTGCCAAGATAGCGGACGCCCAACTATACTGCGGCACGGCGTCGAGCGGTGCGTCCGCTATCTCGCGCGCGAAGTGGATCAAGTGCTTCACGACAGAGTTCCCATGCGACGATGTGAACATTATCCAACCAAACAACCACAACAGATAGGCCTCCAAGTGCCTCGACACAGTGGCCTCATCCGCCGCAGGGTGGATATACTCGGCCTGAATTAGAAAACAGAAGTTCAAATTTCATTTAACATACATATGAATATTTGATGTTAATGAACTATATCATAGTGTTATCTATTTACCTGAAACTGCAAGAGCCAGGTCTTCGTAGGCCCGTGATGCTGGTTTTCAGCAAGAGTTTGATACTCTGGAGCGTCTGGTCGACGCACAACACCCTCGAAACGGACTAGAAGGTCCTCACGCCAAGTGGCCTCCACGTCTGGACGGCTGACGGCCTGTCCAGCAGTGGTGACACCAAGTAAGTAGGAGACGTCCTCGAGTGTGGGAGTCATCTCCCCGCAAGGAAAGTGGAACGTGTGCGTCTCAGGCCTCCAGCGGTCCACCAATGCCGCAAGTAAGGAACGGTCAAAGTTGAACCGTGTCACCGCATCGGCCGGGGCCTCAACAGCACTAGCCTGCACAAGCCTACACAGAGGCAGTAGACCAGCTGCTCGTAGCCTGTAGCAAATACAATATTTATATATAAATATATATTACCAAATCGTCTGTATGAGTAAAACAAATAAGTGAACGTGTTATCATGCATACCTCGGTATCCATCGCTCGTCGAGCCGCCACAACTCCTGAGGTACCCTAGGCCGTAGAACAGGTAGCTCAGCACCTGTCACAGCACTCAAGTAGGACCGGTGGCGCTGGTCGAACTGTGCGTCCAACAACTCCAAGTGTCCCTCATCCATCGCCATACCTAAAATATCTTAATAATGTAAAAAAATAATGCATAAATATAATTAATACTATGAAACAAAAAAATCAAAAAAAGCAGACATACTATTATTTTTAAAGAGCATTTTCGCCTTGATTTCGAAATCCACGACGTGCACGAGGGCGCCGGCCGTCTTGCGGATTCCCTGAAGGTCCTGCTTCTGCAGCTCCCTCTGTGGTGGTTGCACGCGTGCATTTTTTGTAAGTATGTCCTGTGCCATTGCACTTGGTGCACCGATGCTCCAGTCTTCCCACTTCTGAGTCATCCATATCATTTCTAATGCGCCGTGTCTTACGACGACCAGGCTTCTGTCTTAATTTGTCCTTATCGGGCCCCCGCAGGTAGTTACTTCCAGGATTGTTTGTAAAACTACCAAATATTGCGAAACCATAAATCTCTGCATTCCAGGTTGTCATGACTACCTCCTTCGTAAAATAATGTGAGACATACGGCTTCGGAGACAAATTAGTAAGTGAACAAGCTGCTATAACATGTGAGCACGGCCTGTGTAGAAGTTTCGGTTTCATGCACGAACAGCTGCATGAGTTATAACGAATAACACACTCTTGTGCAATTCTCTCTCGATTGCCACCACGACGGCCCCGATCCCTACACAGAACTTCAAAGCGATTCTCTGCTGTGCCCATAGGACGTGCACGATGCAAGCTTGCCTTCTCCACCTTTTTTTTCATGTAATTTGTCATGAATGTTGAAAAAATCAATGTATTATCTGACATCGCATTAAAAGCAACCATATATCTTTCACGGAAGTACTTGCATGTTCCATGCAAAATACCCTCTACGATTGCTACAAGAGGTAATCCTCTCATGCCTCGAATGACCTAATTGTACACCTCCGCCAAATTTGTTGTCATTATTCCAAACCTCGCCCCATCTGTGTCATATAATAATGACCACTTCTCCTTTGGCTCATACTCAATCCAATCTGAGAAGCACCTGATTGATGACCCCGACCTCCGAACCACGTTCCTCAAGGCATCCGTTGGAAGGCCTGAAAGAGGAACAGACATATCATTCGGGTCTTGATTCGTACGAGTCGCTAACTCTTCTGTTTGCTTTGTTGTTAATTCATCAAGACGTTTCCACATTGCATTGAATTTTCTTTGTTGGTTCTGATTGCACAACCTCTTAAACATATTCATAAGGTGTTTATTTTTGAAATGGCTGAAAAAATTTACACCCAAGTGCCTCATGCACCATCTTGATTGTATGTCCGACCATCGAGGAGGAAGATCACGCTCCACTGAACCATATTGCATATCCGTTATCGCCTTCAACAAACCGGCATGTCGGTCATGTATGACACAAACATTAGGTCGCCCTTGCACCACTGCTAACTTCACACGCTCTAGAAACCAATACCAACTATCTGTGTTCTCACTTTCCACAAAAGCAAAAGCAACTGGTAGTACTTGATTATTCCCATCAACACCAATAGCAATTAGAATCTGACCTTTATACTTTCCTGTTAGAAATGTACCATCCATGCATAAAACAGGTCTGCAATGACGAAATGCCATTATACATTGACCTAGTGCAAAAAAGGCTCGACGAAGTATTAACTTTCCGGCCTCTTTTGGATCAGACACATCCATGATATCATAATATGTACCAATATTTCTTTGTCTGATGGTTTCTAACAATCTTGGTAGGTTCTCATAAGATGCTTTGTACGAACCGAATCTCTTCTCAATGACCTTCTGTTTCGCTCGCCACGCCTTCGAATAGCTGATGGTGTATTTAAAATCTTCCTCTATAGTAGTCACTATAGATTTCGGCTCATACCTTAAATTATCAACAATTCGATTATACATGTACTCTGCAATGAAGCTCGATGTAAGAGCAGTATTGGACTTCTCTAATTCTTGTAACTCACATGTATGTTCTGTTACTATAGAGCACTTCCAAATTGTACTCCATTTTTGCTCATAAGCATGTACCCTAAATGGACAGTCCGAAAACACACATTTAACATCATATACTTTCTTGTTGGACTTCACAACTACAAAAGACCGCTTCATTGACAGAGACCAGTACTTCACGGCACTCATCACTTCATCTTTGCCTTTGTACATACCTCCCTCTACTAGTTCATTCTCATGATATTCCCACGGCACAGAATTTCCTTCGTTGATCATCAAATTCTTCGAACTGTTACTCTTCCACTCCAGTGGGACAAGAATTTCATTCTCATCTTCAGATGACTCAGTTTCAGATATATTCTCATTCTCCATATCTTCCATCGCCATCTCTTCAACTATATGTTCTATGCGCTCTCCTTCGTCCGCTTCACCCGTCGGTACCATAGATGACAGGTGATGATCACCCTCTTCATTATCTTCCTCATTATCATTGTCATTGTCATGGCTCGGACCTCCTTCTTCTTCTACACCGTGTACCTCATGAACCTCCTTCGTATATGCCTGAACAAGAAGGACTAGAGGCCACCCACGTTCTACAGCTTTGTTGACGTATTTTCTCCATGTTGATGTTGCATTAAGCGGTACTAACTCCCAAAAAGTGCCCTCCCGAGCACGACTAACGATACCCATGACCTTAACGTCATGTTGGTTGCTGTCAAGCCCAAATATTCGCATCAACCAATTCTGCACACCACTAATTGTTCTCTCATTTGCCCTAGACACCCATCTAGTTACTGAGGCAAATCCTGACAGATCAACCCCGTGTACACCTTGAATAATTTCTCCTTCTCCATAATAAATTTGAAATCCTAACTTCTCCGACATCTGTGTAATCTAAAAATTTCAGCTAAAATACCTTTTTAGTAATATATTACTAATATTATTTCAACTATAACTATTTAATTTAACAATATATATAAAATAAAAATATAAATAATACTACCGAAATATAATATTAATCGCTTAACTGCTAATTATATTATCTAACAATTAATATAACACACATTAAATAATTATATATAAAATTATTTTTTTACTTACCGAAAATTTTTCTCTTCTCCTCTTCCTCTTCCTCTTCTTCTCTTCTCTTCTCTTCCTCTTCCTTCCTCTTCCTCTTCCTCTTCCTCTTCTCTTCTCTTCTCTTCTCCTCTCCTCTCCTCTCCTCTCCTCTCCTGTTCTCTTCTCCCAGCCGGCAGCGGCAGGCCGCGGCCGGCCGCGTTATATATAGCGGCGCCACGTCGCCCCGTGGCCGGGCGACATGGGCCAAGTCGCCCACTGGCCGGGCGACATGGGCCACGTCGCCCACTGGCCGGGCGACATGCGCCACGTCGCCCACTGGCCGGGCGACATGGGCCATGTCGCCCATCGTCCGGGCGACGTGGGGCCCACCCATGCCAGTGCACGGTCAAGTCGCCCACTGGTCGGGCGACATGGCCCTCTTCGCCCTTCCAACGGGCGACTGGTGGCCTATTCCTGTAATTTTTTAAAAATGGAGACTAATTTTGTAATTTTTTAAAAAAATAAATTTATTAATAAAAAAATTCTTTGATTGGAGGGACCAAAATGCTCCCCTCCGTGTCCGGGCCGCGTCCTTATTGGACCGCGAAAGGTGATGGCACCCCATGCCTTTGATCCTGTACGGAAAGCACGACAAGTCAGCGACTAGAACTTGGTTCAGATACTGTACATCTTACTGTACGTCATTCGGTGCACCACCGGTGACCGGGTGTTTTGGACGGCGACACGGGCAAAAGGGCTACCTGCCCTACACACACACAGAGACAGGAGCTAGAGCTTTTATGTGCATGCAAAAATGCGTTACAACGGGATGAGCGGCGAGTCGGCGACCCTAAATACTACTGTACTATGTACTAGCTCTGCAGCGGGATCTCCAACAGATGGGAAGTAGCTGAGCACGACACACCACCCACCAGCGTGTGGACTACGGCGGCCGACACGCACACGCCGCATTCCTAGCTCTAAGCTGGCTATACTTTGCCTAGTTCTTAGTTTGACTATCTAACCTTGAGATTATTTGTGTGACGTGTATAAAGTCTGACCAAATATATAAATAAAAATATTGATGTTTATGATAACTACTAAATATAGTATGAAAATATAATCTTGTAAAATTTTAGTTATACTACTTTGATATTATAAATAATGATGTTTTAATAGTTAGTCAAAGCCAAATAGTTCAACATGGTTCATATGTTAAAATTGTATTTTTTTGACGGAGAGAGTATTATTGTTGTCATTCATATGGCAGGTTTTTTTGGTGGATTTCAATTTTTTTTTTATCATATAAGCCAATCTTAATGTGGGTGCC
This sequence comes from Bothriochloa decipiens, assembly GCA_023333625.1. Taxonomy (NCBI): domain Eukaryota; kingdom Viridiplantae; phylum Streptophyta; class Magnoliopsida; order Poales; family Poaceae; genus Bothriochloa; species Bothriochloa decipiens. The sequence continues at coordinate 7,579 of JALGXP010001213.1, forward strand.
ATACAAGTTCCTTGAGCATTAAATAAACTATCAAACTTACAATATGCTGATATGGAATAGTAGTAATTAAGAGAGAGGATTAAAATTTTATAGGAGTAAAATGAGTCTTATATAAACTGTGAGATATCAAATCATCGTTGAATCGGATTGCTCAAGAATCATTTCTTCGGTCAATAGCCCTCAGGTGCACAGGTCAGAAATAGGGACAGGCACCTGCATGGCTGCATGTGTGGAACTTCCTCAATGCCCATTGTAAATCTGCTCTGTCTACTTAATAAAGTTATCTCTTTGCTAAACAAAATGGTATTCCAACAAATAACATGTACACACCGGCCCATATGAGCTGTCGATCAACACGCAACACTGACACTCACACACGAGGGAGAAGAGCAGGCAACACCCGACCATTCGGGCGCCGGGTCCAACGAAAATCCCAAGACTTGTTCTCGCATACGTCTTCCTCCTCTGGTCCAGGCGTGTATAAATATGTGTGCAGCCGTGTTGCCCCGAGAAACGTTATGGAATCGGGAATCCATCCAATGCACATGATCGGTCGGTGTAACAACGTACTCCCTGCCCAGTACAAAGCGTGTATATGTGAGTCGTGCATGCAACAGTCGCTGAGGTTTTACGTCTGTCCCCCTAAATGTTTCCTTTAGAAGGACTTTAACGGGGAATAAACTGTCATAATGGATCTAGTTGCACGTCTTTTAGACATTAATCTGGGTGAGAAATTAGACAAATTTATCTGGCAGCTACATAAAAATGGATCTTTTACAGTTAACTCAATATACAATCACCTTGTCAATACTAGGATCAAGGTTACGCAAGAGATTTGCGAATGAAACTCCCTTTAAAAATTAAGATTTTCTTGTGGTTCCTAAAAAAGGGGGTTATACTCACAAAGGATAATTTGGCCAAAAGAAATTGAAATGGTAGCAAGGTTTGCAGCTTTTGCACTAGCCTAGAAAAACCATAAAATATTTATTCTTTGATTGTATCGTCGCTAAAGCTCTATGGCGTATGGTTCACTGTGTTTTTGGTTTGAGTCCACCAAGAAACATAGCTCATACGTTTGGGGGTTGGTCTAAAATGGGACAACAAAAACACAATTTCTTATTATTGACAGGTGCAGCGGCCCTTTGTTGGATTATTTGGCTCACGAGGAATGATTTGGTGTTTAATAAATGTTAGCCAAAAACTTTACAGGTACTCTTTAGGGCGACATATTGGCTCCGTTTTTAGGCTCCATTGTAACGGTTGGATGAACACATGGTGATTATCCAAGAGGCGTGTAGAAATTTAGAGTCAAAAGCCATGTTTATTTTTGCTTTAAATGGTTGAAACTTTAGTTATCGTCTTGGGAACTAGTCTATACCTGTCTGAGTTTTGTTTAGAATGAACTTATAATAAATTTGGTCTGATGTCTCTTTTTTGTGAGAAGCCGAAGCCGGAAACTTTGGCTCTTTTATTAAAAAAATGTGAGTCGTGCATGCAGCAACAATCGTACTGCGTGTTAATTAATAATTGATTTGGACAGCGACACTGCACGTAATTAAGAGCAAGATGCTCTTGGTGGCACACGGTTGCATGATGGATAGAGAGTCCATACAACATGGAGCGCGTACGATACTACCAATGGACGGATTACTGGACCTAATCTACGGTCAGCTCGAACCGATCCTGAGTTTTCTAGACCTACAGCGAAACAAAAGCACGAACCTCTTGATATAATAAGCACACTCCTGTGTAATGACTAATACGACGACTCTTGTAATGACTAATACGACTGAGTCTTGTAAGAACATGAGCAAGGAGAATGTGCGAGGTAGATACAGGAATGGAGGAGTGGATCATGACGTCATGGAGAGAAGAAGATGAAGCTCAAGAAATCAATATGAGCTAGCTAGGGCAATATCTGGTGTAAGCTCATGACCTGCTTTCTCAGTACATCTCTCTCATGATCCTATCCTCCGCTAATCCATATGTGCTTGCATGAAGGAAATGACTCTTCCCAAGTAATCCTCTTCATCCTGGGTGGCCTCCCTCTCATGGGTGCAGGGACTCAATGAGATGTGATCGAGCTCTACCAACCACTACAGGAATTCTGGGCTTCTGTGACGATTGCCAGATGACAGAGCACTTGTTTGTCATTATCTATGATGACTGTTCACAGGATGATAACTATTTATTACTAAGCTCTGCCTTTATCATAAACATCACCACAGTGAACTCTGCATGGCCTTTGTGAGTTGTGACGACAGATCATGACAACAGTTGACCGTGATAAATTATTGAACTATTATACTTTTTAAAAAAAATATCTTGCTATCCTATATGATTGCACGTCCACACTTCATATATTCTAGGTAGACTCTTCCCCTCCATGTTAGCTCATCTCATGTTAGGATTGCAAGGAAAAAAAACTTCTAAAAACATTGGGTATCTAACATGATTGCACATCCACACTTTATATATTCTAGGTATACTCTGCCCGTCTATGTTAGTTCATAGTCTCATGTTAGGATTGCAAGGAAAAAAACCTTAAGAATATGGCACACAATGGGTATTCTACATGATTGCACGTCCACACTTCATATATTCTAGGTAAACTCTTCCCGTCCATGTAAGCTCATAGTCCCATGTTAGGATTGCAAGGGGAAAAAACTTCAAAAATATGGCACACAATGGGTCCATTGCAGAGAGAAAAAGAAGAGAAAATTTTTAAAAAGAAAAAAATGAAAAAACAGAAAAAAAAGAAAAAAAATAGAAAACGCGCGGGCCCATCTAACTGGAGACGCTCGCTCGCGCTTCGGAGACGCTGGCATAATTCGGACTATTAACGCCTGGGCATTCTGCGATTTTTTTTTTTTTTTTGAGAATTGGGCATTCTGCGATGTGTACGCACCCAGACCAAGGCCCAAGCAGCCATGGGCCGATCGGCAAGTCCGTCCTGACCCGTCGTGAAGCCACTGGAAAGCCACGTCGACCGCCCCCACCCCTTCTTCCCGCGGGGGGGGAATTTGGAAAGTACGCGCGCGCAGGAAATAGAAACGACGCACGAAAATTGAGGTTACGCGCGCGAACAACATCTCCAGTTTTCTTTGCCTCAATGTCGCTGACAGCTAGGCACACTAGGCCACTAGTCTGCAACTCCGGATAAGTACCGTATCTGTGTCTATGCACGTATGACGTATCGCCTCGAGCCGATTAGAAAATATAAATAAAAAATAAAAAAGCAATCGACACCTCTAATTTCTATTTCTATCTATTCTGATTTGGAAACCGGACCACCGACATCAACGGTAACAATATTTACAACTGCACCACAAAAATTTCATTTTTTTCTTTTGAAAGTCATGTCTTTTCTTTAATATATAATGGCATTTGTTTGTATGTTGAATAATCCTTTTAAAAAAATATCATTTTCCATCAACCTCCACCCAAATTGGTGTACTAGGACATATGAGTCCAAATTTAAATTTGGAGCTATTTTGGATCATTTTGCTTCATTCCGCATAAATGAAATTGAAGAAATGTGCCTTAGGAGACAAATCTTCAAGAGTTCAATTCAGAACTCTAGTGTTTTCAATCTATAATTCACATATTTTGTCTCACGTGTTACGAAGAAAAATATAATAATACAAATAATTATCAGAAAAACCTAAGATCTTGTATGAGACCATATTTTAGGTGTGGATGACTGTAAAAAAAAGTTTTAAGCCATTTCGACATAGGCGGAGTCTAGATGCTTCACAAAGTTATATAGAACCTTTCATCGAACCATGGCTATACACTTAGGTTCTTAAGGATTTTGTGCTCCATGTGTTTTCTAGTGTTGTATTGGTCTAAAACTTTTTCTCCGGCTTGAAAATACCCCACGTGAAGCAATCGCCAAGTTTCAGATTTTTATGAATTAGTTTGGTACTTTTTTCAGTTTAATTGAATTTCCATACGACTTCGCCGTTTAATTATTCGTTGAACTGAGTCTACCCCTAAAAAGATCTGAAATGGTGCTAAACTTTGCCAAATGGTCTCTTGTGCCTTAGGAGACAAATCTTTAAGGAGGTCAATGAAGAATTCTATTGTTTTCAATCTATAATTCACCATATTTTGTCTCATGTGTCACAAAGAAAATATAATAATACAAATAATTATCAGAAAAATCTAAGATCTTGTATGAGACCATATTTTAGGTGTGAATGATTGTAAAAAAATTTTAAGCCACTTCGACATAGGCGGAGTCTACATGCTTCAAAAAAATATATAGAACCTTTTATCGAACCATGACTATACACTTAGGTATTTTGTGCTCCATGTGCTTTCTAGTGTCGTATTAGTCTCAAACTTTTTCTCCGACTTGAAAATACCCCGTGTGAAGCAACCGCTAAGTTTTAGATTTTTATGAATTAGTTTGGTACTTTTTTTGTTTAATTGAATTTCCACACGACTTCACCGTTTAATTATTCGTTGAACTGGGTCTACCCCTAAAAAGATCTAAAATGGTGCTAAACTTTGCCAAATGGTCTCTTGTGCCTTAGGAGACAAATCTTTGAGGAGGTCAATGAAGAATTCTATTGTTTTCAATCTATAATTCACCATATTTTGTCTCATGTGTCACAAAGAAAAATATAATAATACAAATAATTATCAAAAAAACCTAAGATCTTGTATGAGACCATATTTTGGGTGTGGATGACTGCCAAAAAAATTTCAAGCTATATGCAAAAAAATTTCAAGCCACATATAAAACTATATGGGAGATGTATGCAATTATGAATATGTATACTACCACTTTGTTTGAATTATGTTGGATGGAAAAATGACCATAACAAAGATAATAGATTTTGATGAATTTTAAAACTTTGTCGTTGATGAATTTTTCATTTATATTATTTTATAGTCTAAAACTACAGTGCAAATGTGTTTTTTATTACGTGGTATAGGAAGAAAAGCCTTTGAATGCAAGATCTCGCAGCAGGCGCCGAGACCCGGGCTCACAAAAATTTAAGCTGAATGACATTTCTATCCATACACATGGTGTGCATTTGGCACTACAGGAAGGGGTAAATAGGTAAACTGGAAGGGGTAAATTGGTAAACTGGTTGCTGCTATAAATATACAGTGGAAACCTCAAACCCTAAATCGCCCCAATCCTTTCCTCCCCAGCGGCCGCCACTCCCAATTCAGTCGGCAGCCCCAGCTGCTACTCCAAAAACGCCGCTCCATCAGAAACCTACCGCGCCTGCGCCCGCCGCCAGGCTGCCCCGCGCCCGCGTAGCTGTGACGGCGGCACCCCCCTCCCTCTCTCCATCCGGTGCCTGCGCGGCTGTGCCAGCCCACCAGTTGCCCAGGCTCCGAACCTCGGACACCTGTGTTGCATTCGGTTTACGTCGCCTTTGCCTGACAGGACGCACGACGGGAAGGCAGCACGCTTGGGCGACGTCTACTGTGGCTGTGACGGCGGCCGCCGGCATCCTGTGCGACCGTGCCGAGCGTAGCTATGGTGGCGGCATGGCTCGTCTCTGGATCCATGTCGATCTCGGCTTCTATCTCCACGTTGACCTCGGCCTCCTTCCCTACGTTTCTAGAGGGACGCGCGACTCCGGTGGCGATATGACGGACGCTATTCCGGGCGACAGGCGGCAGCTGCTCGACGAAGTGCCTCCAAGGTGATTTCTTTTCTAATTTTCTTGACTTGCATGCTTGACGTGAGTCCTGAACGGACTACTGGAGTGTATGCGTGTATGGCTTTGTGCTTGATGTAGACTACTAAAGAGTATGCGTGTTGTAAGCTGAACACACTAAACTAAATGTTTAAAGTTGGGCATCTCTAAATTTAGAGTAATAGGTGGCAATCCTATTCTTCAGTTATGAACCCTTGGGAAATTCATTTTGATTTTAGTTTGGGCTGGCAAGCGTCCAGGAGACCAGTACTAGTGAATTAATATCAGTTGATGATTTCACTTTGATGATTTCACTTTATTAGTTTACTAATAACATTATTCTTGTTCTGGTTAGTGTGACAGAAGCTCTGAGAGCCCCGATAGCATGAAGTCAGAACTGTGTTGCTCTGCAGTCGAAGAATACTAGAACTTGTTGCATAAGGCTAACGATTTCGTATTATTCTGCAGGGGTGATGGCCAGGAGGTTGGATCTGGACGACAAGGACGTGCATGAGCTATGATTAATCTCCCATAGAGCAGGGCTATCACGCGCTTCCGCCTTGTCCAGTGGGTTTGAGTTTGTCTCCTTCAGGATTACAGGGGATGCACATGCTGCATTGGAGGCTTTCGATTGAGTGGTATGTTCATCCAGAGAATTGTTGTTCAATGCACATTACATCTCTTTATTAGTAGTAGATATATGCAAATGCCAACCGATGCAGTAGTATTGCTATGTGTGTGGCCTGTGGCTACTTCAAATTGACTGACCACATTAGGTTTCTTCATATATCAATTTTTAACTTGGATGTACATGCTGGATCCATGTATGGCCTGATGTAGCTTTTTTTTTTTTTTCCAATTTTGCTTGTTTTGAGACATAAGTAAACATGAACTTTGTTCATGTCTTGTCTTAGGTAAAAGCTTCTTTCTTTGGGTTGTTGGACAGTAGATTTTACAAACGTTCCTGTTGACAAACTGAAGCCCCTTCATCAGTTCAATTATTTTTTTCTAAACGAAGTACTAATTTAGCTCATTTGCTTTTATGTCAGGGTTACTGAATATGTGTTAATGACATACATGATTCAAGCTTTAGTTATTGAGAGCTATCTAGGAACAGGTACATACATAAACACAAAGTTGGCTCGTGTTACATTGTTATTTTCCAATTGTATGGAGATTCGTAAATTCATAAGGGTTGAATACATGTACTTCTATATATTGGCTCTACTTGGCATTGCTACTGCTGCAGTGTTGTAGACTGCAGCTACAGAGCCAAAATCGCTGACCATACAATAAGTGAAGAAAAACATTAGTAACCTTCATCAGCAGCTAGCTAGAAGTAGCTCTGCTGAAGCAACTCTATCTCTGGGCATTTCCTTTTCCTTCTAAAATGCCATGTGTTTCTTCAGTACTGGATATCTGATGTTGGACTAGATAGGTCACTAGGTGATTAGTAGTGTCATTTGGGTAGACTAAGAGTTGCCTGCACCAGCTACTGGATAGATTTTGCTGCATTTCCATTTTGAATTTAATGCATTTAAGGCTTCAGATAATTTATAGCCAAGGTTCCTTGTGGTTATTACTAAGCTTCTATGTACATTGCACTACCATTTTACACTGAATGCTAATGTCATGTAAATTGTTGATTTATTTTGCAGTAGCTGCTGCAATGCAGCAGTTTGGAAAAAAAAAAAAGGCAAGTAATCTGGTGGTACTGCAGTTGACTAGAACTTGGCTGCTTCTTGTAGTTGGCTGAAACTTGTATTAAACTTATTATGTATTATGTTGTACGATGCATGGCTGGAACACGTGTGCTTTTGTATGGGCTGGAACATTATTTATGGACGAGGGTTATGAATGGTCATTATAATTATGCAATGCAATTGGTTGTGGTTTATAAACTGTGATTAATTTTTTAATTGGGCCTGCCCACAATATGGGCCTGAGCGGTAATGTTCGGTTGCAACAAAAAAAGGACGTGAAATTTGTAGGTGGCCAAAAAACATTTGGGCCAATTGGGCTGATTGTAAATAAAAAATAATTAAAAGCCCATTCTATATGGGCTGAAAGTGAATTGTTTGACATGCCATATTATCATACACATGGTGCTATTTTGTTCAATATGTTATGACAAATTTATCTTGTCACTACATCAATGACATGAGAAATATCATCACTGTATCAATGACGAAGTCCTCTGGTGGTCACAGAAGCAAGGTAGTGACCCATCTTCTGTAACGACAGTCAGTTCATCACTACAGGTAGACAGTGACAGGAAACAGACCTTGATCGTTATATTCAGATTGTCATAGAAGCCCATGATTCTTGTAGTGAACAGTACGTGTTTATAGCTCCAAGTCTTCGTAGGTAATAAGTTTCTTATCTCTCTCCCAACCACTATATTTTGGCTTAATCCTAATGTTGAGCGTGGACACCACACTTA